>CM040483.1:6428057-6474661 GCA_022758105.1 Pangasianodon gigas
ATTGTTAAGTGCCTCACCAGCCACTTGGCCACCTACTAATTCCCACCCACCAGCCAGCTTTCCTACGTCAACTACGTCAACTGGAGAGGCTAACGTGAAGGCTAAACATGCTTCCTCCAAGACACGTGAAGCCATCTAACTATATCTTTTTGAACTGCTGCTATCTACCTTCTTCCGCATACCTGAGCGCAAAGACACCCACAACTGGATAACACTTTACAGTAACACTACATGAATAATCATGCACTAATACCTGAATTAATACTTACTTAAATATGAACTAATGATGAGTTATGGCATGTACTAATCATGAACTAATGAAGAGGTGACCTTAACTACGACTTGAGTCTTATGTTTTCATGCGTGAACAGCGACCACCTTAAGTACGTTAGATAGTTAATGTATTAATTAACACGTAAACTAAACTAAATCAAACTTGCTCTATAAGAAAGAATATAAATTAATGATGTTTGTGTAAGCAGCTGTATACGTCAAATTATATAAACAATTTGAAATTATGCACGTTTAATTCATATTCTTTCTTATAGAGCATGTTTGATTTAGTTTACCCCTACATATTAATTAATACATTAACTAACTAACATGTACTAACATGTACGTAAGGTGGTCGTTGTTCACGCATGAATTCATAAGACTCACGTCGTAGTTAAGGTCAGCTCTTCATTAGTTCATGATTAGTACATGCATTAACTCATTAGTTCATATTTATCTGATTATTAATTCAGGTATTAGAGGATGATTATTCATGTACTGTTATTGTAAAGTGTTACCCACAATTGTCTAGTGTCTCACTAATGGCTTTTTTCTTTGGACGTTTTCTAAATTGCACGAAGAAATACCACTTATTTAAATATAAGCAGCTTACATTTTAATATGACTCGTATTCCACATGAACTCTATTATATATGCAGCTTTCCGTTTTCTAGTTTCTTCAAATTTGCCATAGCAGAAAAGGACAGAAAGGGTGCTGCAGTTATGATCTAACTTAAGACTTATTAAAAAAAAATATTTGTACCTGCTCTTATGGAAGAATCACATACATTTCACATGTGGGTAGTATATGATCTAATTTGAAAATTATGTGAAAGTGCATCCAACATGCCCTGAAATAGTAGTCATGTTGACACGTGTAAAAATTAATTAATCTGAAATTAAATGAATCAACTGGAAAAATCATGTGCGAGGAAAAAATATCCATGCATTACATGTGCAAATGTGTGAAACATAATGGGAGGTGTCGAAAAACCTTCACTTCTTAGTGTTTCATTGAAATTTATGTACAATGATGCACTGAACACACTCGGGTCCTAATGTTTTTGTTGTTTTTTTAATGTAAAATGTGCAGAATTGTTGTTTGAGAGCTTTATTAGCCTTCTTAGTGGTAGTCTGGAACTTTCTGGAAAATGAAGCACAACGTAGTTGCACCATCACACCATATAAAACTGACAGTTTTGAAATATAGTGGCTTGGAAATTGATTCAAAGGCTGTTGATTCTCTAAAACAGAGTTTCAAACACCTTCTTCTTATTATTCTTCTTCTTCTTGTTTTTCACCCCTAACCAATGGGAGGTCTGTAAGTCTATACTTCTCTCGTAATCACGCCGTAACCATTGGACATGATGTATACATGCTTACCTGACCTATACTAGACACAATGCAAAGCATGATAATGTGAGTATGTTGTAAGTACCACCAGTATTTTGCATGTTGTTTAAATATTTTCCAACTTTTCATTCCCAACGTGTGAAACCTACACCATATACGTATTTTATTTTTGGGATAGTGAGTGTGTAGGTTGTTAAATAGCATGGACACAGTTGATATCTAACACATATTTGAATAAATGTCCTTTCTCCTTTGTCTTTCATTGTACACTTTTGACATTTCAAACTCTCTACTTTCTAATCACTACATTTTCAAACATCACTGCTTTTCGCTATAATCGCTATAATCTCTATAATCTCTAAAGCCGCATAGTGAATATTTTTTTAGCATCAGAAAGTTTTGACTTGAGTAAATTCCTAACAAATCTAAACTTTAACAGACGTGACAGAGAGAATCAGACTTAATACCTATCACGGTATTATCGATCTGCTGCTACGTAGACTTTTATCAGGACAGCTATTAGCATTCAGCATTCAGCTAGTCTGTGTTATTAGTATGCTAGCTAAGATTTAAGAGATTAGGAATAAAACTGGTGTTAGTTTGAGCACAAAAATTGGTTCCTTAGTGATTTGTGTGATTCTTTTCTAAATCTTTCTGGTACTTGTACGTTCATACGTAAGTAAGTTTATACTTATACACACACACACACATAAATATATATATCTATATCTATATCTATCTATCTATCTATCTATCTATATATATATATATATATATATATATATATATATATATATATATATATATATATATATATATATATATATATATATATATATATATATATATATATATGCTTTACCTTGAGTAACTAATATTATAGCTGTGAGTATTTTTGCTCTGTTTGTTGGAATGGAAGTGTTTCCGCTGACAGCTGCACACCCATGTATGTGTCTGAGTTGCCTCGAGAAAGATGTTCCCAATGTCTGACAGTCTTAAATGATAAATAAAACAGCAGCCCTGAGGTCTGTATTCACACATGAAAGGTCTTTATTTCTTTAAATAAGATCTCTTTAAACTTTTTGAAGCCTTTTTTTATCTTGGGCTGGTAAATTGACCAAATATTGTATATTCAAGAGTGCATTCAGGAGAGAAAGTTATTACAAGTCAAGATCAGTTTAGGAAATGCAGGATTAGGATTCTAAAAAACAATTCTAAAATACTGCAACAATTCAGTATTTTCAATTAAAAAACATTAATTCTATAGTTTGTTCTATATTCCTTCAAGTTTAAATGAACATCACCTCTCTAGACATTTATTAAAGTCAGCTTAGGACTAGATAATATATCAAATTTCCTATAGGCTATTTTTTTCCAGCATAAACTCATTAGAAAAAATGTGTACAGAGTCAAAATAAGTTATAAGAAAATGTATGAATGCTAATCCCACTCCCAACCTTAACCTTTGCATTGTTTTTATGATTTAACATGTGAATGTTTACGAGACCATTCTTTGTTTAAGCAAAGTTGAAACTTTACTTAACCAGATTAATCCTATAAATGTGTTTTTCAACAGAAACAGAAATATTAAGAATGGAAGCAAAACATAAGACTAAAACCAACCTCAAAACAACATTCAGGTAAAATTACAACATCCGTTATTATGTTTATACTCATTCTTTGAAATCTCGTCAACATTTTACGATGACGTTAAAAGTCACTATGCAGGTTTCTATGCAGGTCATATCTATAATAAACTATGAACATATTAATATCATGTTATAATACATTCATGTGGCAGTATACATATGGTTATAATTATTTAAGAGAATGCTTTATAGCACTTTATGTCTTTCTTTATTATGCATTATGAATTATGTTAATAACACATTATATCTCCGTAGTGTATTATGAGAAGATACAGTATAATGGCGATATAACATGCTATAAGCACTACTTATAATTATAAACAATGCTACAAACTGTATTGCCTTTTCATAAATGATTACAATGATTTGTGTAATGCCTTATGTATTATAACATGTAATGCATTATATCATGTTATGAACATAATAATAAATCGTTATAACTATGTCCTTCACAGAATGTGTTACTTAAAAGTCTTTTAGCACAACTCGTGTCCCGTCTTTTTCCACAGCTGAGCGATCCGTTGTCTAAACAGAGACTGCCCCACTCCCAGGTTTAATGTCGTGGCCAGGGAGTAGACGCTAAAGATTGTCCAGAGGACATTTCGTTCACGTTTGTATTTGTGATATGCGCAATACAAATCAAGAAACATCCCCACAGAGCAAAGGAGATAGAGGAGTCCTTGTACAAGTCCAGTGATGGTGACTCGAACCTGGTTTTGGAGGAGCTGAGAGTAGATGCTTTTACCACTCTTAGTCATCTTCTTAATGTGCTGGTACAGGTAGCACACCGTGGTGCCGGTAACTGCCATCATCATGGTCAAACCCAGAAAAACCAGAGCCATTGTCACAGCATCCAAAGTGTCCAGAAATTGATCGAGCTGTATCCTTGAGCCAATGATGGTGTCTGCACTGCTTTCAATAGTGCTGTTAACTTCAAATGTGTCTGAAGTCAGATCATGATCCAATATGAATTCTAATATATAATAGATCAGGAAGTAGATTTTAGTGAACATAATGAACAAATACACAATGAGCCTGATGTTCCTTTTGAGCCACATGAAAACGGTGGTCCTACCCGGGACAATCTGAGTACAGTAGAAGATGTTCAGCCAGAGAGTAGTGGGAATGCTAACACGAACCGCGTAGAACATGAATGCTTTTGCTGCATGTTTAAGGTTCCAGCTGACAGCAGAGATGCCCAGGCTGAGGTATAGGATCAGACTGACCTGGAACAGACTGGTGCAGAAGATCATGAGCACCAGGAGGGTTGACAGTGGCTGTCTGAGGTTCATCATCCGGCCCACGGGAAAAATCAAGCAGAAAACATAAAACAGGTTTATCACGAGACCCAATGCAGCGCAAGGTATGTTCACACCGACACAAATAATGAACTCCATAGGGAGAACAGGACCAGAGGCTGCAGAGGCTGGCTCCTCTAATGAGCAGATTTAGTTTGTCACTCACTTTTACTGCATGCAGGTGTTCATGGTGCCAGAAGTGCAATGGACTGTTACTGATTTACATGCAATATATGAAAGCAGGCTTTCTTTGTAGCGTTTGCATTTTCTAAACCATTTAAACATTACAACCATTGGTTCTTGAAAACACTCCACAAGTACTCATGCATAATAGCAGAATGATTTCTTTTCAAATATACCCTACAACTGAAACTAAAATATTTAAAAATGGTCATCTGACAATTACAATATAAGACCATTCTATGTTCAGAATTTCATTTCTAAAATCTCTATATTTCAATGCCAACTGTGGAAATCACTTTACAAAACAGAGCTAATAATGCTAGAATGGCTAGAATAGAAGCTGTAAATGCAACAGCTAAGGAGCATTTAAAGAGAATAATCTAGCATATTATGATTATGTTATACTAGGCAGATCCTAGACTACCTGGACCTGGATGCCTGAAAAACTGAAAAGCTATATATGTAAGAGGATGACTCGTATTTTCCGCCTCGCCTATCGGACAGACTCCCTCTTTTCCCCGCTTCTAGAATTACAATTATTATCCAGTCACATAAATACCATGATTATACCCTCCAGGTCTTAGAAACCTGCCCCTGTCTTTTTGTGTTCATACAGGGTGACTCACAAGACAGCTGATTTCAGAGTTTTCAGATTTTTTTATAGTACAGTTTTGGTTAAAATCACACTTCCTGTTCTTTGGCTTTGCAAAGATGTAGGCATGTAACGGAAATGTACAGAGGAAGACAAGGAAGGGAGGAGGATGAGGAGTTGATTTGAACATCATGTGAGTTCTTGTTCTGCAAGGGAGAGCATACCAGGGACAATGCCTTAGACAGCATGCACTACCACACGCAAGTCTTAGGAAACGCTAGTAAATCAATTCGATATTTGGTGTGACAACACATCTGCATCAACTCTCTTAGACGCACTGCCAGTTAGTTTTATAAGGACCTCAGCTTCTGGGTTGTTTCAAGAATCCTTGAACAATTTGCCCTATTTCTTTTGCAGACTTTCTTTGTCACACTAGAACTTTTTTTTTTTATATTTGGAAACATGCGTTTTCAAGCAGAAGATACTGGGGATGAAAAGCAAATAGATCTTAAATAGTTAGACTTCTCAGGATTGATGCTGTGGGATGCAGAGACAGGTTCCTCAACTGTTTCTCATTCACTATGTGTTCCATAGTAGGCTTTTCTTGTAGCTATTCTTATGAGTGAACACAATTGGCTCAGCTGATGCAATAAGTCAACTTAGCTTCAAATTGCTGGGAAAAAAACAAAAACAAAAACATGACCTAGATCCATACCTAACACTGTGGAATCAATCCAAGCCTGCGATTTTACTAAGCCATTTATAACTTATGATGTATTCTAAGAAACCTCAAATTCTGCCTTTAATATCCGCTAACATTATCAAAATCATCTGCATAACCAGGGGACATGGTAGCTTAGTGGTTAGCATTTTTGCCTCATACCTCCAGGATTGGGGGTATCCTCTGGGTACTCCGGTTTCCTTCCCCAGTCCAAAGACATGCATTGCCTTTCAAAACTTGTCCCTAGTGTGTGAATGTGTGCATGATTATGCCCTGCGATGGGTTGGCACCCTGTCTAGGGTGTCCCCTGCTTTGTGCCCCGAGTTCCTTAGGATAGGCTCCAGGCTGTCCTTTGACCCTGTGTAGGATAAGCAGTATGGGAAATGGATGGGGATGGATGGATCTGAATAACCATCTTGTATTTGCAGACGACTTTATTGTTGGTAATGTTATTTACTTAGAGACATGAAATTGAGGTTATTACAAGCAACTAGCTACCGAAGATCTAGTACCCAGACTTGAAATGTCTCACCTCTTCTACACCTCTTGTCACACAGTGGTCTATAATCCTGGTGGGTCTCAGTGTGGGAGAAAATGAACAGATTTAGTGTCACCTTTCAGACTGGCGCCAAGCCAGAATATCCACTTTATCCACTTTAATCTACTCATCCCACTCCATACCTCCCCCTCCTCCCCCACTGTTCTTTCTTGCCAACCTCTTCTCTAGTCTGCCAGTTACATTGTCTGATCCCTGCAACTGCTTTTTAACATTTATCCGAGTCTGTGTTTGGAGTCTACCTAAATTAACCAGCATTTATTCTGAGTCTGTGTTTATGGAGTTGTTTTTGAGAAGAAGTACACAGGCCAGAGGGTCAGTGAGCTGTTTATTTCTAGTTTAGAGATTGATTCACTGGAGAGATGGATTCACTATTAGAGATGGATTCAATATTATATATCAGAACCAGAATCAGTTACATTTGCCGAGTATGCTTGAACACACAACGAATTTGACTACTACTGCTACTAATAATAATAATAGTAATAATAATAATAAAGTGCACAAGCTGCATAGCCTGTGGTACACAGGTATTAATTAGTTCAGTATGAGGTCAATTCTATTGCACGGTACAGAAAAAGACATAACGTGCAGTGATAATCACAGCGATATTGTCCTGTATGTTAAGAAATGCACATTATCTATTACTATTCATGAGTCTGATGGCCTCTGAAAAGAAACCGTTCTTGTGTCTGATTGTTTTGACATGCAGAGATTTGTAGCTCCTCGCAGAAGGGAGACGTTCAAAAATGGAGCAACCGGAGATGTGAGTCGTCGGTGACAATTTTATATCTCCGTTAATCATATTTGAAATGATTACGACATGAAGTAGTATTATAATGAAATGCCTTGCCCTGCTCGTAATAGTAGCCTATTTATAGCTCTTGTGTTCAGGGGTTTTGATGAGTCCTGTCATCTCATCTCTCTCTGGATATGTGTGTGTGTGTGTGTGTGGTAATACTCCAGTGATATAACTGCACATGTCTGCACTTTATTCCACACAAAGTTCATAGTTTTTCTGCCATCTATCTTTTATATCTTTTATATTAGATTTTTATATATTTTTTCTACTTCTATGTAAGTAAATTCTGTTTTATGCCACTGGATAGTTACACTGCATGTCTTATTGTGTATGGTTGTGTGTGTGAGACCAGTACAATTTGATTGGATTTGATTTGATATAAATATACACTACTGTGCAAAAGTCTTTCTTACAAATTTTGTTATAGATTTTTATTTTACGACTTCTACTTTATCGAGTCAGTACAAAAACATTTTAGATTTCCAAACATTAGTTTTCTAGGCACAAAATGAAACGTTACAGAAAAATGTTTGTACGTCAGTAAAGAAAGCAACATATTACGTAAGACACCACTTTTCAGACAAAAAAAAACATAATGAAGGCTGCTGGGTTTTGCTGCAAAAATAAGAAGCGAGTCGACAGTCAAAGTCTCCAGAAGAACTGTGGCTGCTTCTGCAAGATGCTCAATAACACTTACAGCTCATTTCCTTATAAAACTGCACAAATTGTACCTGAGACTACTATTTTTTTTTTAAAGCGAAGGATCGTCACACCAAATATCGACTTTGTTTCATTTATTACTGTTTACTGCTCTTTATAGTGTTTTTTTTTAATGTAGAAACATTTAATTTCCATTATTTTTAACGGCATCTTTCCTCTACAGCATTTCTTTGCATGTGCCTAAGACTTTTTCACAGTACTTTACATTCACATGTATGTAATTTGCTATTTTTTATTCATTTGGTCAGAATTTAAGATCTCTCCTTCACTGCTTATTGTTTCCTAATAAATCTGACAAGCAGTAAAAGAGCTTGTATTGTTTAGGGGGGGATTTTGGAAAGACTGGTGTAATTATGTTTTTAGGGGGAGGAGGGATACAATGTTGGTATTAGAAGTGACCAGCATCTGTCTACATTACAAACACTTTAATAAAGCACTGAGATCTGTTAATCTGACAAGAGATTATAGAAGGAGAATCAGCCACTAAATCTAATGACTAGCCTTATAATCCTACTCAAAAGACCCATGCACATGTCCAATACACACGATATGCACTAATTTACAGCCGCATGTAAAAAGGAGTTGAAGCTCTAAAATTCAGACTGTAAGTGAGTTGCTGTCCTTACTAAAACCTTGGTTGATATTAGCATAACTTAATCCGAAGGTGACTGGAATTCAAATAAGTATGTAGATCCAGTTAATGCAAAGCTTGGAGAAAGAGGAAAAGCATGTGTGCCTGTCTGTGCAAGTGTAATAATTGGCATGTGAGAATGCATGAGGAAAATAAAGCAGCGTATTACCAAGGTACATGATCAAGGGCGCCACGGAATATTGTGATCTTTCCATTTTTCACTCAGTTGTCCTCTACTTTTACCTTTACATGACATAGAAAGTAAAAACACACACCCTCTCTTTCTGACCTGGGCCAACCTGTCCTAATCATGTCCTCACTGAACCATGTCCCCAGTTGACATGGTCACTTTTTATGTTTATGGGGCGAATGTAAGGTCACATCTAGGATGAAGGGACCTTGGGGATTTGAGGGATGAGATTTGATGGTAAGACAGGTGGGAATTAATGTGCTGTATGTGTTGGAGGGGGTGTGAGTGATCAGTTTTGAGCTTTAATATTCAAACGGGAGACAAATTTGAAAAAATAAAGTCGTGGGCCACTACAAGTCACCAGAACAGCTTTGTCTTTGCCATTCATACTTACCATAATAAACACTCATAGTCACGTAGATCTGTTCCTTTTGCCAATTTGACCCAAAGATGAGGTCAACTCAGCTTGATCAGCATTTTTATCCATTCCACAAAGCATCATGGTAGGAAATTAATCGCTTAACTCTATCATGATGTCGGTAAGCATTTACACTTATGTTTCTTTGCTTATTTATGCAGGTTTTTCCTTTAATTTGTCATATATCTGTATATAAAATGATGCTGTACCATGGTGTCTGTACCACAGAGCTACTGTTGTACTGTAGAAATTGTCCCATGCATTTGTCAATAATCAAAAACATCTAGCATTCATAAACACAACCAAAAGAAAATGACTGAGAATTCAAGAAGCACAAAAGCTGCAATTTAATTCATCATTTAAACTGTTTTTATTCATTCATCTTGGATCATGGTGAATCCAGAGCCAATCCCACGAACACTGTGCACAGAAATCCACAAACATTACACACACATTATCATTCACACCTAAAGGCAATTTAACATAGCCAGTCTGGCTATCCGCAAGTTTTGTGGACAGTTTTTGGAATGTTTTTTTTTTTAAGCTTTTGCTCTAGAACATGTGTATTAACAGAGAATTTAGAGCTGCAACAGGAACACTAAATAGACAAAATAAAACAAAGGTAATATTAAATTATTTATTAAGTTGATTGAATAAGTGAATGTCTATAAAGTATGTGCCTGTGTGTGTGTGTGTGTGTGTGTGTGTGTGTAAGGGATTACCCTTGACTCTTTATAACTGCATTTATATCCTAAGTCAGATTTAGTCACATTATATTAACACACTGATTCCTTAACAAGACGTTATTAGGATCCTCAGATTAGTTGGCTTAGCCCTGAACGGTCATTAAAAAGTGCTCGGTCGGCACTTTGCTCAGCAGTAAAAGATCCATAATTACACAGATATTCTCTCTCTCTCTCTCTCTCTCTCTCTCTCTCTCTCTCTGTCTGTCTTTCCGTCTCTCAACTGTGAATTTCTGAACTGGAGACAACTAGACAAGTTTTTCCGGTTTTCACACACACACACACACACTTCTTCTGAAGCTTCTGAAGCCCTTATTTTTTTAACCCACATTTAACCCCTATATGTTATATACCTACTGTATATCAGTATACAGCATACATTCAAAATAAATCTAACAAGAATTTAACAAGCAGGTTTAATACCTCATAAAATCGATTTTTTTTTTATAACAGCAAGGCTCGAACAGTGCTCACGCTACAATGTTTATATCAATGCACTCATTCTAATATGTTATTGTTTCTGTAGTCACAAGGACCTGTATGGTGAACACACCATGTAAACTCATTCAAACAAGGTGTGTAAAGGTGTGTCAGGGCTTTGCAATAGTCATAAACTGTACCGTTAAGTTTTCCAACACGGAAAGTCAACAGGATGGAGAGCTTTACAGCTTCTCAATAATCTAAGAGAAAGAAAATAGGAGACTGACAAAGGAACAACTGTTTATAAAGTAGCTGCTATAACGTGAGTGATAACAGGAACTAACTTGTTTCACAGATGTTCCACAACATGAAATGTAACTACAAGTATGGCATGTTGATTGATGTTATTTTCCTGTATCCGCATCATGTTTTATTTCTTACTTCCAGCTTGTTTTTTTGTGTATTAGATTGCAAAGATAATTGTAATGTTATATTGATTTTATCTTACATACAACGTTACTGTGCTAGTTTGTTTCTTAAATCTGTCAGATTCACTGACACACACACACACACACACACACACACACGTGTATAGAAACCACGAGGTGGCAGCAGTCACACAAGTGGCAGTCTGTAGGCTTAACTCTTATCTCCCCATGTGATTGTCTGTCATCCCACATATGAACATTTCATGACCATAACCACTGCAGTCAAAGTTACATCTATTTATGTCTGCTTACACACTGTTGCCATGACAACTCACCATGGAAGGCGGGTACTGGCCAGGCTCTAAGAGTGGAGTAACGGAATGTGTATTTACGTACAGGGACACACACACACACACACGCACACACACACACACACACACATACAGACCATAGTCTCACCATTTTCTGACTTAAATGTTTAAAGTGCATATGAAAAAGTGATGTGAAAATGTTGAAAGATGTTGATATTGAAAGATGAAAAGTACTGAGAGAGGAAGAGAGAGAGAGAGAGAATGGGCATGACAGAACAATTGAACAAATATGTGGCTTTGGGAGGAATAAAAGAAGTGGGGAGCATGACACACACAGAGAGAGAGAGAGAGAGAGAGAGAGAGAGAGAGACTGGGGGAGAGAGGGATTTACTGAGAGGAGGGGGCAATGACACAGTCGGTTACAAAGTGGCACACGCATGCTCACCCACACACGCACACACACACACACACACACACACACTCATACACAAGAGGCATCAGTCAGGCACACTCGGGAGGCATCAGTCAGTCCATCAGATACTAATGAGGAATGAAACAAATCAAACGGATCCCTGTCTGCCTCTCTGTGTATGACCCACGGTAAGAACAAAAACAAACTTGTTCAGTTAAAAAAATATACTTGGTGTTTTCTACCTTCCTCCCTGTCTCTGTGAACTCCTGAACTCCTCTTCAGACCAACTTTGGTTTTGTCATTTCTGTCGATTTAGGTCTCTTTTCAATTTCCCTGAGTCTTTGGATCCTTTCTGTAGGCCTGTGACAGTTTACCCTCTGTCCCGCTTCATTTAGGCAACAGAAGGCTGTTGATTTAATGAGCTAGATCTAGAATGATCTAGAATGATGACTTCAATGCTGTATATAAAAACATGTAGAGAAAGCGTTGAGAAGGTTTAAAAGATTCTGCTGGAATGACGTGAAATTGACTTAATTCATATAAAAAGGTATAAGACGTACATACGATATTTCTTATAGTTTTGTTATCAAAATAGGTAAAAGATCAATCAAAAATGTAAGGTCGTAGAAGAACCTTCTGTCACACATGTCTATAACTTCTTAGATTTAGAAGTTTGTTTTATGATCTAGCCAAAAAATCTTCTTAAACTATATGAAGTATATATTTTTTTGTAAATATATTGAATGATGTGATTCAGTATTCATATTTGTTTAAGTTTACCCACTGGATGATCAGGAATAACAACGTTCATGTCAAGTGTTTTTTTGAAGAACAATTCATAGTAATAATACTAATCTGACCCATTATAGGCACAAAATTCTCCAGAATAAGGCCAGAATAACTTATATATTAGATGTTGTTCGTGTAAAGATTTATCGAGGAATAAAACCGTAACAAAGACAATGTTTGCTATTGTTTAGTTAGATATCGTACAATTGAGACTGCTGCGACGATTACAGATGCATTGTATGCCATATTAAAGGATGTTTCACACTACTGAGCTTATCGGAACTATACGTTAGATGTACAGAGTCTTAGATGTATAAACTTCCTAAACTGCATGGAGATTATAGCAATGTGCAGAAATATATTACTATTAATTCTAATTTATGCAAAACCTTCACAATATCTTATATCACCTCATTACAGCATGTTAAGTTGTTCAGATTTTTTTTTTTTTGTCTGAATTAAGATTATTGCACGTACCAGGGATTAGATTTAAACCTTTCTTCCAAGGATTCTGAAGATTAATTCCTTCTGACATGGATAGGAATTGTTACTCATATTCTGATTGGCTTCTGGCATGTTCAGATTTATACAAATATCAGCTGCCTCTGATGTTCTAATCTGTGAACACAGTTCACTATACAATACAAGACAGATAGACCAATAACGTGTCACTCTATACAATCTATTCTGTATAAAAAGGTTTTGAATTTAAAGGACAGACTTACTGAACATCTACACAAGCATACGATGCTAACAACATGCAGGACTTATGAGTATTTTATAGGCTCATATCTATAAAAAGTGATTTATCATGGCCATACTTATTTAACTCACCAGGTGAAAGATTCGTATCCATTCCCAGCAAAACCACATATTTCCCATAATGATACATGACACTAATATTGTGCTATAGTGTTAATGTTCAATGCACAATATTAGCATATTCCAAATAAATTCTGCATTAAGGTCAGAGCTTTGTTACCACTTACAATGCTTATCTCTTTGGCATAAATGAGGCGCTAGCATGAATAGAAACCCATGCACAGTGTGTCTATAGTGGATGGGCCATTACTGTCATGCTGCTTTTGACCTTTCAACCCCTGGCTTAGAGATGTTATCTTTACTTCAGTTCCTGCCATAACATGACAAAAGGTTTTAGAGAAAACTTTGCCAGATTTGAGACAACAGCTAGAGGTTGTGTACTGCTGAAAAGAAACTAAACACAACTATCCTACGTTTAACGTCATCATCCGGATTTCCTGAAATAGCCCCACAGGAGGCCTCGCTTAGTTTATTAACATAGTTGTGTTTCAGTGTTCGCAGGTATCTTTAAAGCTATCAGACATAAATATTTAATGGTGTGGTTATAAAAATAAAAATTGTGCAAAATGTGGTTTTCAAAGTTTAAAGGTTTCTTTTTATTTTGGTGCAATGTGTTCATTTGACTTTTGGTCAAATTTTACATAGTACTTCTTCAGTACCATTATATAATCACAGGTGAAACAACCCTACACTCTCAGAATAGATAGATAGATAGATAGATAGATAGATAGATAGATAGTTTGCACTGACAGACCAACACAATTCTTCAGGGTGTGTAAAAGTGAATGTGTTTTCGTATTTAAATAAACTGAATATGTTAAATTTGATATCTGGTTGCCGTCTCACAGCTCCAGAATCCCTGGTTCTCTTAGTGGAGTTTCTCATGTTCTCCCAGTGTTCGCATGGGTTTCCTCTGGGTTCTCCGGTTTCCTCCCACTGTCCAAAAACAAGCAGGTAGGTGGATTGGCTACACTAAATTGCCCGTAGGTGTGAATGTACTGTATGTGTGCATGGTGCCCTCCCATGGATTGGAGTCCCATCTTGGGGGAATTCCTCCGCCATACACCCAGTGTTCTCGGGATAGTCTCTGGATCCAGCATGTCCCCGCAAAGGATAATGCAGTTACTGAAGAATAAATGAATGATAATATCTGGTCCAATATTGCATGGTTCTGTATTAGTTTTACTATATAATCACAAGTGAAGTAACCGTATATGATCAACACAATGTAAACACTCATTCAGTGTGGTGCCAAACCTAGATACTAGCACTGCCTAGAACAAATAGTATAAGGGTACTTACTATATGTGGTAAACAATATCACTGTGCCAATTTGCATTGTTGTAGTTTTGGAAATGGCTATCGTACAAACAAAAGCATCTTCACATTATATGAAAACAATACCATGCTGACTATTTCTATGTCCATTTCTGCCAGGATGAGGAGGTGACACAGAAAGTCCTCTGTACAAGGAAGCAACAAAGCCCCAATGCAAGACTCACATAAGCACACTCCTCCTGGTTTTGGCCAATCAGGAATCTAAATAAGAATCATCGCTGTTGATCCGAACCAGGGCATTGGACCACTAACTGAATCTCACTCTGAGAGTGAAAGGAGCAACACTCAATACACCTTAGGAAACCTGTTACACCAAAAACACTCCAGTTGTATTAGCAAGTGTTGGCTATGTCATCGCCTTCCATCCCTCTTCCCCCACTGCCCCCCAGCCCCCTGGCCATGGAGTACCTAAACGACTTCGACCTGCTCAAGTTTGAGGCAAAGGCTGACTCTCCTCCCCCTCCTGCACCATGCTCATATCCAAAAGCAGTCCAGCAGCAGCAGGACTCCTTGTCATCCCCCTATGTGGTTCGACCTCCTCCGGATTCCAGCCTCAGCTCCAGCCCCTATACCTCTCTACCTCCCTCGCCAACCCTCAGTGATGCTCATCCGCTTCCATCTGCCTCTTCTTCCTCCTCCTCTTCCATATCCATCCCTCTCTCTATCTCTGCCAGCTACGTCTCTGCATTAAGTTCCACCTCGCAAGGGAATCTGGACTGCAGCCCTGCACCTGGTGTCCCAGGCCAGTGTCCAAACCCCACGTCTTTGGAAGATCTGTTCTGGTTGGCAGCAATCCAGCAGCAGTTTGGAGGGGATGCTTCTCTCCTAGAAGCCTTAGGAGGAACACCAGAGAGAGGTGACAGAGATAGGGGGGTCGTTGGGGGATTTCTGGGGTGTGAAGATGCAGTGGAGGTGCTACTCAACTCAGCTGCCGCTGCTGTGAGCTCACAGGTGCAGTCTGTGTATTTGTGTGTTAGTAGGTGTTCGCTAGTAGGTGGTAGGTGTGTGTGGGTGGATGGGCAATGGCTTGCGTGTCTTTTTCTGAGGGTTGGTAGAGAGAGAGTGTGTATTTTTGAGAGGTGCTGAGTGTGAGATGAAATAGAGAGATATTCATTTGCATAAGTTGGTGTTTCAAATTTAAAACTGGTGACACACCAAAATCTCTACTGATATCTCTTACTCCTTTGTCTCCATCCATCATTCCTTCTCTCCTTCCCTCTCTCAGTTCCCGGTCCTGTCTCAGAGCTCTGGAAACAGTAATCTTGGAGACTCAAGCAGTGAGAGTGGAGGTGATGTAAAGGCATCGGAGCTGTGTCACCGTCCTCTCCTCTTTGTTTCATCTGGCCCTCCATCTCTCCACAATGGCAATCCGGCACAAGGCACGTACCACCAGCCCTCAAGCCCTTCGTCCCGCCTTCATCACCCGCAGCATCATCATCATCATCATCATCACCATCACCCCCATCATCTCATTAACAGTCATCACACTCACCATCATCATCAGCTCCAAGCTAGTCAGGTAAAGATGACGATGGGCAGAGATGCCAATGTGCTGACCTGTTGTATTGCCTGGTTGTATCTAAAGAGAATCTAAAGAGGCTTCTAGGTTACTGTTGCCATAAATTCAGGTGATTTGCTTTAACAGACCTTTAGGGAAAGAGGCAGTTAACAAAATTCCATGTGTTAGACTCATCCAAACAATGTTAATTTTTGAACGAGAGCTGCTAAATTACACAGAACCAATCCCTCCATTTGATTCACAACTGAGACCACATGAAATAAGTATGATTAGAATATAGAAGGAAAGAGTATTAGTGGAAGCACTGTTTTTGACTTCTGAGACAGAACCAGGTTAGTCCATGTTTGAAATGTGACCTCTATCCACCTTTCTGAATCCTTTCCACACTTCTAAAGGTTATATTGCTTGTGCTTGCGTTAAACTTTTTGAAGATTGTGGAATTTGTGTCAGGGTTGAAGAGGGGTGTGAAGATACTGGAATTTAATAGTAATGGGTTGCAAGATTTAAGCAAGCAAAGCAAGCAAATCAACATCTGTACCACTAGTGGAGCTCCAAGAAAATTTTCAGTGAGGTGGCCAGACAAGGTGACCGGAAACTGCCATCAGCAAGCAAGCTATGTAATATGGCTAATAGTAATAATATGGCTAACTAGCTATAATACCAAGTTATATACTGTATACATATTGTAGCAGTGTAAACACTTAATTTACATCAGAGTGGGCCAAATTTAATGTTCTACCTGTCCACTTACTGAGAATGATTTAAGAACCGTGGTAGTCCTGTGATGCACTAGTGTTAGCAATACAGTTAACTATATTATTTGATGCAGCTTTTTTAGGTGTCATTATTTTCAGACGTCATTACAATGCGGTCTAATGGAGTGTGTGTCATGTTGTGTGTACTAGTGTGCGTATTTGTACATGTTTGACGTTGTTTCAAAGCTGACACTCTGTTCGGAGATGTGTAAGGTTGAATGTGGAACAGGTCTCTGAGATTACCATAATATCTGCTATTATTGTTTTGTAATCCTGATCACTGTCACTTGCACTCAGTCAGGCAGATTATAGATTATGAACACACACATGCCCGTTTGCATGGACATGGCTCACGTCATAATGAACATGCGCGAGCAACATACACGTGCACGCCTCATGGCATCACGTCACATTATACTGTATATACTTACCTCTGATGCTAATTATTATTTTTATTTTCCATATCACCAGACATATCATGACACTATTTATACAACTTATACAATGTGTGAATGTGAAAATTCGGGTGATTCATTGTACTCCCTTATTACTAAAATATAGATGAGTTTCCTGCAGACCCATTTTTTGCATTAAAAATTTGGATAGTTTAATTTCTATGATGAACATGAACAGTTTTTATTTTACATATAGTACATTATGTTCAAATGATTGGATCCTCAATCATAAAAAGGACATTATTAACAGACTGTATTAAAACATTATGATCACTAAGGGACCACATGCACTAAGCATTATTCATAGAATGTTGAATTTTCAAATCAGATTGGTCAGAAGGTGTTGCTTAATTTTCTCTAAGAGCAGATTTGACAGTAGTGTAGGTTGCAATTCAAATCACAGCTTTATATTAACGCGTGTGTTCTAATATGTTATTGTTTCTATAGTAACAACTCATTTACAGGAAATTGCACAGACTTGTGTGGCTCCACATAATGTGTTGTCATTTAACAAAAAAAAAGTAACCTTTGATAAGGTGAAGCTTAATTATAAGGAGGTGTTTATTTAACATTTATGGAAGGAGTCTCCAGTTTAAATTTTCCAACATGAGAATGTCTTCAGGACAGAGGATGCTGCACATCTCTGTAACCTGACAACCTGCTGTTTTTTTTTTTGTCTTATTAACTTCAAAAGAATGAAAAATGAGAGGTCTGGTGAGCTACATGCTTATATTGTTTATAATGTAAGTGATGAAAGGAAATCATTTGTCTTGGGTTAAAAGAAGTCAATAACTAAACTGACGAGTCAATAATTAGTGGAATAAATCAACTTCTGTCTCATGTCAGGCCACATCACACCACACCTCGTTGATTAGTTTCCTGTAACCGCACTCCAGATTGTGTTTTATTTCTGACTTGTTGCATTATCCTCCCTCGTATTTCCTTTAGTCTGGGTTGGATGAGCGTTTTTCAGACGAGCAGCTCGTGAGTCTGTCTGTGCGCGAGCTGAACAGGCACCTGCGTGGTGTGAGTAAAGACGAGGTGGTGCGTCTGAAGCAAAAACGGCGCACGCTGAAGAACCGAGGCTATGCTCAGTCCTGCCGTTACAAACGACTGCAGCACCGGCATGCACTCGAGTCTGAGAAACACATCCTCACCCAGCAGGTACACACACACACACACACACACACACATATGCACAAATATATGTATACTATATTCCAAGACATTCATAAAAGCTATACAAGCAAAATGCTTACATTTTACACTACGCATATTGAAAATAAGCATGGACATGATGACACTTCAGTGTTTGAGTACACACTGGAAGAGCGCTCTCAGTAGAGGCCATTTGTAACCTATTCACTATCCAGTTCACATTTCTAAGTGTACGTACAGAAAATGTGCCTCTAATAGTCAGCAGCTGCCAGCTGAATGTAATCGTGAATGCCAAGAGTTTTCCTCTTACATAAGTGTTTTTCAAATGAACTCTTTCCATCCCTCTCTTTTTCCCCCTCCCTCACTTGCTCCCTTTTCGTCTTTGTACATCTCTTTCTGTTTCTCTCCCTCCCTCCATCTCTAATATAATCATCCTTCTCTGTATCTCTCTCCCTGCCTCCACCTTTCTCTCTCGTCCTCTCCCTCCCCATCCTTTTCTCTCACTATCTACCTCCCTCTCTCTTTCTCTCTCATCCTATGCTCCTTCCTCTCCCTGTCTCTGTCTTTTCTTGCTCGCTATCTTCCTTCCTCTCACTCCTTTATCCTTCTATCTCAATATCTTCATTTCTCCATTCCTCTCTCTCTTTCGAACCTAATTCCTCTATCCTTTCGATTCCTTTATTTATCTTTCTTTCTGGCCTTTTTGAATCTCTCGCTTTTGCTGATTTTGTGACTATTTTTCTCTCTCGATTTAATTTATCATTTCTCTCCTCTCTGGTCTGTGGTTTTGGTCTATCTCACTACTATCATATTCTTCTCCAAAATCTCATAAATCTCTTCCTGTCTTCTTACATCTCTCTTTCCCTCTCTTCCTCTCTCTCTCTCTCTCTCTCTCTCTTCCTTCCTTATGAATTCTTTCTCTCAATAACTACTTTGTCACTCCCTGCATCTTTCTTTCTCGTTTTTTTATTCTCTCTCTCTCTCTTTCTCTCTCTCTCTCTCTTCCTCCATCGTTCTCCATATTTCACTCACTCCCACTCTCACCATTACCCCTCTCTAGCTGGAGCAGTTGCAGTGCGAGCTGTCCCGTGTGTTGAGAGAGCGAGACGCCTACAAGGCTCGTTACGAGAAGCTTGTTAACTCCAGCGAGGCCCCGCCCACTCAGACCAACAACCCACCTTCTCCTCCCACAGACTATTTCCTCTGAAAGGAAAGCAGGACACCAAACTGACAAACTGAAAGAAGAGAAACGGGCTACATCACCAGGCCACCTGAGCTATCAGAAAACGTTGCAAGAGGCGAGGGGAGACTAGCAAAAATGCTCGACTGTGAGCTAAGCTATTTAACCAAAGCCAGTCGAATTTGAGTGTTAAAGTCGGGGTTTCGCCAAAGCCCTAGATAGTCACTTCGTAAGGACTTCACTTGCTGCTGCTGGACAACGGTTTTGGTTTGATCGCTGTGAGGTTCACAGGAGCAGAAAAGGCTTTGCCTGGCTTTTTTTCGATTGCTTTCTCAAATTTTTCATGCTGAAGCGTAAATCTAGGGGAAGCCAATAACCAGAGATCTGTATGGTAATTATAGACATCAGACATTCTCCTCAGATACAGAGCTGAGTGTCTGAATTAATGAGTTTTCTTGTGTGCCAGAGCTCTGAACTGACTGAAGAAGGTCACTTTCAAAATTAATATTGTAACTTAGATTTTAAAGGATAAAATGCTGCTATATAACCAACACTGTGTCTGAAATCAGTCCCTCACTCGATTTACTGGGTGGACCGTTTTGTATAGAGCACTACATGGGGCAACAATAAGGACTGTTAAGAAATTATCTAACAAACTGAAACAACGAAAATAAAAATAAGCATTAAAAGCGATTCTCTGTATTAAATACATAATTAACATCACTACCTGTTGGGTTAACCTTTTTTTTTTTGTCACCACACCTGTATTCATTCACATGACAGGTGAAATTTGAGCTAAAACCTCTTGCATTGTGGTTCTTAGTGCGGAAATTGTGCGTTTCAGGTGTACACTGGATTTACAGTGCATTATGGGTGCTAATACAGCTAACTATCCAGCGAATATCATTTATCCAGTGAGAATTTGGATAACGCTAGAATACGGCTGCCTCCAAAAAGTGCACTATACTATATATGGCGAATAGGGAAAACTATGGACACACATTTCATTTCTTTAAGTTTTATGCATAAATGATGGATTGTGACAAATTAAAGGAAAAGACAATGGCTCTGTTACGCTGTAGGAGATTTTTTTTTCCTTGCATGGTTTGTTTCCAGTTACGCACTTATAGAGAAGGATCACTGGAAATCACTACAAAGTTCTTCTGACTAATCACCTTTATCCTGTGGTGAAGCATTTCTATCTTGATGAGGAGTGGACTATTCCAGAATGACTCCGCCCCCATTCACAAGGCATGAGGGCTCAGTGATTGGTTTACTGAGGATGAAAATGATGCATAGTATATGCTGTGGCCTTAATAGTCACCAAATCTGAACCCAATCACCCCTACAGTATCCCTCGCAAAATAGAAGAAAAAAAAAAAGATCCAATGATGTTTCTGAATTTCTGAGTGGAACTTCATCTGCCTCTAGGTTCGGCATGTTGTGCATTCTGAGATGCTTTTCTACTCACCACGGATGTAAAGAGTGGTTATTTGAGTTACTGTAGACTTTCTGTCAGCTCAAATCCGTCTGGACGTTCTCCTTGGACCTCTCTCATTAGTAAGGCATTTCCACCCACAGAACTTACACTAACTGGATGTTTTTTTGTTTTGTTTTCTCTACAGACTGTTGTGCGATCAGTAGTTTCTGAAATACTTACACCAGTCCTTTGGCATCAACAGCTATTTCACAGTCAGTCACTGAGATCACATTTTTTGCTCATTGCTTGCACTGCTGCTACACGATTAGCCGATTGGATATTTATATTATACGTTAATTATACTGTATATCTCTCTTACAGTTTTCACATTTGCACGATTTCCCGAAATTTACGCCAAAAATAGTCAGTCAGGTTGGTGTCGTTTGGTGGTTTGCTTCTTCAGTTTCTCCACCAGAGCTGGAGCAACCAATTCTTGGATAATCAACTACATATGGGGCTATTAATTTCTTTTTATTTCTTTTTTTTTGCAGAAGTATTACATGCAGTGTTACTTTCTGATTGGCTCATTTATACAGAAAAAAATGGGCGAAAACATATCATATGTTCAATAACACTATATTTGTCACTAAATATTCAGGTAAAAGGTGTTGCCATGTTGCAGAAATAGACAACGCAATCAAGAGGGAACTTCGAACTGCTTTTATTGTGTGACTTTGTCTGTGATTAGTAAGTGGATCAAGGGGTTTTGAGTGATTGTCAGTGAATAAAAAAAAAAAATACTGTGTTTGTTAAAGAGTGTAACAATCCTGAACTGATTTCAAAGAAACTAAAACCTCAGAATACACAGAGCTGGACGCTGTGGGTTGTTGATTTTTTTTTTTTTTTTTTTTAATGACTAAGTGATATGCACAGACATATAATAAGACTTGGTACATTGGTATATCATTGGTATATTACCATAACAAATCATCTGAGGAACTTAATTTAGACTTTTCTTTTCTTATTTAAGTAAATAATATTGATTCCCCTAATTTATTCATTTACAGTCTTTATTTATTTATTTTTTTGATTATTTATGTGATAATTATTTTCATTTGCTGGTTTCTCATTTTATCGAGTGTGTGTTTTATTTACTTTATAGGTTAAGTACTACGATGTTGGTTTATGCTGTAGTGATGATATAAAGAGTATTTGACCTTTGCTATATTATGAGTACTCTTATACTGGCAATAAATTATGAGTGCAGAATGCATTTCTATTCGATCACTTTTTCTAATCAGATATATTAAATGTGTCTCAAATAAATCAACTTTGAGTACATTTAACTTCCCGTGTATTTAATTGTTCACATTACTGTTCAAAAAAGTTCAAAATTTTCCATCACCCCAACTGCCCTCTCTCTCTCTCTCTCTCTCTCTCTCTCTCTATCTAACTCACTAACTAAGGCCAGGGCAGGATGACCTCACTCTCAGCCCTCCCTCCTTGCTCTCTCTCTCTTTCTCTCTCTCTACATTGGCGTGGGGATTAGGAGGATAATAGGCCTCGGTCAGCTCACTGCCGGAGCTCTTTGGAAAAGGCAGGGGGCCTTTGTGGTCAGGACATACGCAGTGTTACAGGAACATACACACACACACAAACACACACACACATACACACACAGCTAGAAGCCAGAACAAATTCCAAATGTACAATTGGCATACAAATACTATGTATAATAGAGGTATTGATATAATGAGTAAAAATGTGAAAAATGGATAGACAGGAGAGAGGGACGAGGAGAGGCATGGACAGAATGTCTGAAATGTGTAGAGTAGTAAGGTGTCATTCTTGAACAAGCCAGATTTTTTTATATGAGCCAGTTTTTTTTTTGCCATTACTCTTGCAGTTGATGAGGCGTGTGTTTGACTCTCAGCTGTGTGTATGAGGCAGCAAGACATGGAGGATCCGCTGCACTGTTTATTGTTGAGGTTGTGTAGTCAGGTGCATTAGAGGAGGCAATTTTCAGGATAGATAGAAATGAATCTTCCTAATGAAGCACAGACAGAGCAGGCACAATGACAATAATGCTCTGCAGTAATTATTACTGTATGATATTGTTTATGTCAATGCACATTTCTTGTGCCTTGCTGATTTTATGATGATATAAATATTCATCCATTCATTCATCTTCAGTAACTGATTAATCCTGGTCCGGGGTCATGGTGGATACATGGTGTGAGTCAGGAATGCATTCTGGATGGGGAGCTTTAGAAAAATAAATGGCATGGCAATGAGCCATTTAGGAGTCAAAAGAGTCAGATCTTGTTGGTGAGCTGAGCCAAATGATCTGACTCACTGAAAAGAGCCAGAATTCCCATGACTAGTGTACAGTGCTCTGTAGTGTGTAGAGGATGTTATTGAGAAATCAGATTTTTCTGCTGTTCAGGACCCGAAACTTCTGTAACTACATACACTTTTATTAGTTTCGTTTACTGAATCATATGCATTGATAAATAAATGAAAAACAAGCTGGGACTTTAAGGAGCCAAAGATCTCTGTATCTTATGTATTCTACCGATGTCATGTTTGTTTATGTGCGTATCTGTTTCTCATATTTCTCGGCATAGTTGGAAATAGTCCAGTTGTCTGTCTAGTAAGTCACTTGTGCATTCACCGAACACATTCCTCATATGTGTGGCAAATCTAACTGACTTTGAAAATCACCTGGGTCATCATCAGAGTCATCTTGTATCAGACTTCTGTGGAAACTTGGGCTTAAAGTTGCTCTCTGCTGCCCCCTACTGATTCCAGGCTGTAAAACCCACCTAAATAACAAGGTGTCTAGAAATTTTCAGAAAATGTCTAGACTGCATGAACGAAAAAACATTACAGGTGGGTAATTAAGACAAACACACACACACACACTCCCCAACAATACTAAAAAAAAATTATATATATATAAATAAATCTGTATAATCTGCTGGTGTATGATTTATTAATCTTTAAAGATTAAATTATAGGTTTAATATTTTTTTGACAATAAAATAACTATTGATTCTTCTTCACAGAGAGACAGAGAGAGAGAGAGAGAGAGAGAGAGAGAGACAGAGAGAGAGGGAGAGGTGCGGCGCCGAGTCGTGAGCGCGGATCAGGTGGATCCAGGGTATGGAGTGGGCGTGTGCGCGCCTGCGGGAGCGCGCATCATTATAGGGCGGGGAGCGCGCTCGACGCGCTCCAAACTGAAGTGCAAGACGGCGAGAGACGAGCAAGAGCATCTCTGATGGGTGTTTTGGAGGTCCTGGGTCGAGGTAGGCGAGTTTTAAAAACAGCATGTAAGCTCCTCCATTTGTAGCCTTCTCTGTTTATAAATAAAAAAAAAAGTAAAAATTTGATATATGATTTTTTATATATATATATATATATATATATATATATATATATATATATATATATATATATATACATGGTATATGAATTGTGGAGAAGTTACTGTTTACAAGGAGGAGGTTCTAGAGGTGAAGTTTTAGGAAGATAACTAATTGGAGAGGTTGCTATTATTGTTCTTTTGAGAGAGAGAGAGAGAGAGAGAGAGAGAGAGAGAGAGTGTGTGTGTGTGTTAGGTCTCAGTTATCTCAGTTCTCTCAGTTAGGTAACAGGTAAAAACCTGGTTGTCTCCAGTCATGTTTCTTTGACCTCACATCTTCATAGTACTCTAATTCTGAATGAACTGACCTGCATGGTATGATGGAGGACATTTCTCGCTAATAAAGCTTCCCTTTCCTTTTCTTGCTCTTTCTCTCGCTGTCTTTATCGGCCTTAACCACCAAAAGTAAAAACTCAGATCAGATTCATGGGTTTGTTTTTTATTGGACAGAATCACAAATATGATCTAGCAGCTTTACAGAAATCCAGATGTATGTATATACAGAATGTATGGTGTGATGTAGGTATGTACAGAAATCCAGATGTAGAGTAATGAGTGAGCCAGGAGTGAGGAAGTGGCAAGGAAAAACTCCCTGAGAAGACATGAAATCAAAGAAGAACTCAAAACAGACACCTCTCCTGGGTGACACAGGATAGAGCGATTATAAATCCTTACAAATCTTCTGGAAAACAGGAGTAAGGGTGTAGAAAGGATGGATGTTCAGTATGAGCAGGCTGTGAATGAGTCCTGGGATGAGTACGGGACAGTGTTTATGATTACAGCAGCAGTTTTCGGTCCAAAAATCTACGGTACGCAGGTGAGATTATATGCACTGAGGCACAAGGGTGAGATTGTTTTTCGAAAACTGCAATCGTTAGGGTATCCATGTGGGACCACCCACAGCAACAGAAGGTGAGTCACAAATGCCGAAGCTCCATGCGCATCAGGATGAATTCGATGAGTAGAAGCGTGTCAGGAATACATCAGGGAGCAGGAGTGCATGTACAGAGGCATGTACAGAATATGACCACACTCTTGAACAGAATCATGGGTGATTCCATGCTGCTAGTTCCTGTGTGGGAGCTGCTCATTTGGATGTGATCTTGCATTTCCTCACAACCTTAAATATAATACCTCTGTCAGGTCAGCCCAAGGGCAGGTCAGTTTTGTTTTTTGCACTTGATTTACTAATATGATGTTTTAATTCTGGTCTAAATGACAGATCTAACGCAGTGTTTTACACTACAGGGTGATGGTGTAGGAACATTTTAATGTCCAGATCAGAATATTTAAGTTAATTAGGCTAGTTAGTGCTGCACAGTATGGACAAACACTCTCTACAGTTTGAGATGCACCAAGCCCCTTTTTTCCAGTATGATCCTGGTGCTTGATAATGATCCGATACTGAAATCCTCAAAGTGACTCAGCTGACTCTGTGCAACCGTTTGTTGGCAAGTTATATGAAACATCACAGGCGTGATGGCAACCTGTTCCCATGCGGTATCTGTGTTGTGTCAATCGACATCACATGCACACAGAGGATAGGCTGAGAAAATCATCCATTAAAGTGCATGGTGGGGAGAGCTGTGTCGCCTGCTATGTAGACGTTTTCCGACATTTAAAGGTGCAATAGTCGATTTTTTTTATTACATACTTGTACAAATAACCTGGAAGATATGTAGAACATATCTTGGACAATGGACTAAGCCGTGGTCTTAGCAAAAGTGCGTTAAGTCACAGAAAACCCATTTGGAAAACTGACTTCCGGTCCAGAATTCTTGTTTGTGTTTGGATTCACATCCTGTCAGTCATTTTATAGACACTCTACCCTAACAGGCCAGCTTAGATCCTGAGGGCGGAGCTTCATGAACATGGGTGGGAATCATTCAAATGTCGAACCCACCTATCTGTTAGAGACTTAATCTTTGAAAAAAAAAAGACTAATCTTACCTAAAACACCTTTAAACATCTGCTCACCTTTGCTCTAAAGCTGGCTGGGAGAGCTCTTCTTAGATTTCCTAGACAAATCTTGTTTGACAGGATATATGTCAGAATATTTAGCAAACATTCGAAAAAACAATTCACACAGGACGTATTTCCTTGAGGGTAAATACAAACGTCCATTCTGTAAAAAATTACTGACATGAGAGATTCAGACAGAATTGTAATCACAGAAATACTTCAGTAATAATTACATTAGCCCACATCTCCATGTAAAAGTACCTAACATCTGTTGCACCACATTAGAGAAGATAATATCACCTCACATGTAAATAAATACCTAGCTAACATTATGATCCTTAGACAAGCATCTGAGAGTCCTGTATCTCTTGTGCACGTGCGGTCCAGGAGAAACGTCCCCAAATTCCACGTCCAGCTTCATCCCTTTCACCAGTAATAAATTACTCCATATTGGAAAAGCGCTGCCAGTGTTTATTCTAGTTTTACTGTGTTTCTTGTCATTACGTTTTTTTCAAAGCACAGCACTGTGAAAAAAAAAAAAAAAAAAAAAGTTTGGCTGTGCTGAGCTCTTTCTGGCCTGTTTTTTTCTTTCCGAACAGACTGAGATGGGGGTGGAGGGAAGGGACGTTGGGGGTGTGTCTATAAAAAGAGGCCCATATAAACACAAACAAGCAGGCTGTCATAACCACATTGTGCTGAGGCCATGGCTTCAACAATTTTTTTTTTTTATCAAGTTCTACACAGTTTCCAGGTTATTTGTACTAGTAAATACAGATGACACGATATCAGTTTATCTTTTCTGACACCATAAGTATCAGCTGATATCGATACCCATCCTACATTGTTTTCTTTAATAGCTACTAAGTGTTAAACTGTTTTTTCAACTGAAGCTCTTCACAGTTAAAAAAATTCACGCACGTTGTAAATATTATTTACATAACATTAAAACCACCTGCCTAATATTGTGTAGGTCCCCTTGTGCTGCAAAAACAGCTCTGATCCATCGAGGCAAGGACTCCACAAGACCTCTGAAGGTGTGCTGTGGTGTCTGACACCAAGATGGACCCTTTAAGTCCTGTAAGTTGCGAGGTGGGGCCTCCATGGATCAGACTTGTTTGTCCAGCACAGATGCTTGATCGGATTGAGATCTGGGGAATTTGGAGGCCAAGTCAACACCTTGAACTCTTTGTCATGTTCCTCAAACCATTCCTGAACAGTTTTTGCAGTGTGGCAGGGCGCATTATCCTGCTAAAAGAGGCCACTGCCATTAGGGAATACTGTTGCCATGAAGGGGAGTACTTGGTCTGCAGCAATGTTTAGGTAGGTGGTATGTGTTAAAGTAACATCCACATGAATGCCAGGACCCAAGGTTTTCCAGCAGAACATTGCCCAGAGCATCATACTGCCCTCATCAGCTTGCCTTCTTCCCATAGTGCATCCTGGTGCCATCTCTTCCCCAGGTAAGCGACGCACACACACCCAGCCGTCCACATGTTGTATAAGAAAATGTGATTCATCAGACCAGGCCACTTTCTTCCATTGCTCCATGGTCCAGTTCTGATGCTCAATTTGGCCCTTGTCAAAGTCACTCGGATCCTTACGCTTGCCCATTTTTCCTGCTTCCAACACATCACCTTCGAGAACTGACTGCTCACTTGCTGCCTAATATATCCCACCCCTTGACAGGTGCCATTGTAATGAGATAATCAATGATATTCACTTCACTTGTCAGTGGTTTTAATGTTATGGCTGATCGGTATATATATATATATATAAAATCACTTCTAACAAAAGAAAAAACAGTCAAGTCTCTTTATACTGTTTTTAAACAATTGCAGATCCAAAAATATTTTTTTTCCCAATCCATCGTCCACGATATCCATGATGACATCCACAGTGATACTGATACTGGGTAGAAATTTAAAAAATTGACTACTGCACTTTTAAGAATAGGGCTTTAATTAAGTTACCTGGAACATGGGATCCTGAGTCGCATGTCCAGAGTTTCACTCGGCTTCAAAACCATATAGGAATGTGGTTCAAATTGAATTGTTTTGCCAGTCAGGATGGAGAATATCTTTCCTGCTTAACTTTGCCAAAAAAATTATTTTGAGCTGCCTGTAAGTAAACTGTAACACTGGTATCAAATCAGCTGGGCTTTACAATTTCATCTTGCACTTTTTTTTTTTTTTTTTTTTCAATTTGCATAGCATGACTCTGTCCAGTGCCCCGCCACTTCGTAGAGGAAGCACTCCTGTTCCATTCAAATATCAGCTCCGAAGGGAAGAAGCAGTCAATGATGACTGTGACTGGACGCCAGGAATTGGAGTAACTGAAGCAACATCGCCTCCTCCAGTTAGCTTTATTCCAGCACAGGATGAGGCTGTGGGTGCTGAAGTGGAAGAGAGACAGGGAGGCCCATTCAGGATCGCCCTGCTCGGCCAGAACGGAGTGGGGAAAACGTCGCTCGCTATCGCCCTCGCGGGGGAAATGGACAGAACTGCATCTGTGGACTCAGATGGTACATCGATTTACTACGATAATGCATAAACTGGAAAGATACTAGGGCTGAACGATATCTCATGTTATAGCATATATCGTGCTTTGCATGTACGATAGTCACGCTGTAAAGTTACTGGTTGAGACCAAGAATATGTCATTATAGCCATTTTTACCGTTTCAGAGACGCCACACATTAGTAATGTTCATCACTTATTTGTGCTGATTGCAAGGAAAATAACAAGGAGGCAATTTTGTCACTAATTTTAATGGTTCGGGTTTGTTTTTATATATTACCTACAGTCATGTTTTCTTCTTGATGATATTTAGATTTGTAAAAATCACACAGTAGGTCCAAAATCCAAATGGCTTCCTATTGACTATAGACTGTAAGCTTCCTGCGTAGTATATAACATGCTGTTAACAGTTGTATACAGCTCCATTTGAGATTTAGATGAACTGCATAACTGTAATAAGCACCTGTCAGAAATTAACTACATAGAATTGACATTAATGGCTACGTTTACATCAATATTCCGATATTAATTTGCCAATATTCTAAGTAGTATTGAGTCATGTAAACGCCACAATCTGATTGCCCGATTTGGATTAAGACTAAATATTGGATTAATATTCTGATTGCCCGAATTCCAATTCCCACCCCTGGAATATGCTTGTTTTAATCAGAAATTTGTTGCATGTAAACACCTTATTCAGAAAATCCACTGAAACGAGATATATGCGCATGCTCAGTCCGCAAGGAATTATGGGTGCTAACAGATGCTTACCTGTGGGCTAGGTATTTAGGAATGGCACCTCTGGCATACTTACAACAACCATGTATACAGGAATATTCCGATGCCTGTACGCATATAAACGTTGTGTTCGGAATATGGCTGCAACCCATATTTAATAAAACCCATAAGACCTTAACTGGAATTTGATGCATGTAAACACAGTCAATGTCATTCATTTAGAACCTTAGAATCTAGTAGCTCTGGTGTTTTTAACATAGATGACGAAAAACTCAATACAATTTATAAATTAATCAATCTGTTATTATATCTTAAATTACTCAGGACCTCCAGCTTAATCATGGGTGCCTTATTTTGCCATCAAAATATTTTTCAAATCATTTCCCTACGATATTGCAATGTGAATTTTCCCAGTAATGTTTAGTCCTAAAAGATATCTATAGTGATAATGATGATGATGATGATGATGATGACATTTATCAATGGAACAATTGACCACAGACATGAAAATGATCATGATGATTGCAGTGGCCTCAAACACTGGTCTATATTTATGAGACAAAGAGACCATACTCTATTAGATGCCAGTACAAGGTCTATCTTGCAAAGTCTTTTTTTTTTTTTTTAAACAGATGCCTTTCTTATGGCCTCCCAACCGCTTGGTAAATAGAGACCAGAAGCATGACCTTCATTGTTAATACAGCGTAGCAGAGAACAGCCTAAGATGTTTTTTTGTACTCAGTGGGGGTCTTATTGCAGTTACATAAGCACCTAGGGAGAGAAGAAAAAACATTGCTCTCTCAGGAGCTGTTCTCTCTCGGGTCACGGCTTTTTGTGTGTTTGTGTGTATCTCACAGGCGAGGGCTACGTTCGCACCGTTACCGTGGACAACGAGGAGAGCACCATCTTTATCTTTGACAACTGGAGACAGGTGACATTTTTAAATGTGTATATCTGAATTAGGTTGCTTTCTCCGCACTGTAAGTGTGAAAGTCAAAGGTTTTCTGTTCTTCTTCATAAATCTAAGCATAAGGCTAAAACTGATATAACGTGTTCTTAAAATGACAATAAATATTTGTTTCGCTTGTCACTGGCATATTACTGGTTTACTACCAGTCACATGGTTGTAAACTTTGAGAGATTTGACATAACAGAAAGTAGGAGTAGTAACCAAATCTTCACAGATGCCAGCCTCCACCTAATAATTAAACATTAGCATTAAACACCATATTAATGTACTGTATTGTACATTACTGCTATTATGTGCAATTATTTGCAGGAACCTGCACTTTACTGCAATTATCTGTCATTATTACAATTATTTATATCAGACCGTTATTTGCACATTATTGCTGTTTGCACATCTGCATCTACTGTAATCCACTGTATGTATCTACTGCATCATATTCCATGCATCATGCTGTTTACCTCTACCTGTATACTGTTTATCTCAACTTTTGCACCATAATTCTTATTTATTTCATTTTACTTAATTGCCATTTGCATACTAGTATGCATATTACTGTTTGCCACTGTACACTGTTATCTTAACGCATTGCACCATAACCTTATTTATCTCATTTAACTTATTTGCTATTTGCACTACTGGTTGGATGCTAACTGCAGTTCATTGTCTCTGTACTCGTACTCTGACAATGACAATAAAGTTGAACCTAACCTAACCTAACCTAACCTAACCTAGGTGTCTGGTTCGGGAACTGCTGAAGTAACCAAAACTTCTTTCATGGATTAGGGAAAGAGTTGTCTTTTCATCATGTTAAATGTTAAGATATACAGTTATAAGTATCAAAATAAGCATATATATATATATATATATATATATATATATATATATATATATATATATATATATATGTATGCACACACAAACACACACACAGACTTTTGCAAATTCAGCCGATCCATTCTTCTGAAATTATTTTCAAGTCAATGGGCCTTTGAAAAAGAAATGCACCTTAAAGTCCTCCATGAATTGTGCTTCTCCTGATATGGTGATACAAACTGCATGATGTCTTTGGCAGGACCTGTTTCTTTTCCTGGGATTGTAGCTACGTACCTATGTAACTACATTACATAAGCACTGCTAACAGAAATATGATTAGCATCTATTTTATGGTCTGATTTACTGCCTCGTTTGTAAATACATACATACATACATACATACATACATAATTCATAATATTTTCATTCATATGCTTGCAAAATGAGTGTCTTAAAATGTTAGATTATTGTAAAATGATATGTTCAGAAATGTAGAAAGTAGTAGTAGATGTAGTAGTTGTAGTAGTAGAGTGGAGCTCGGAGAGAAAGCAGAAAAAGAAAACAATTTCCGAGCTAGCATTGCTTGGATTGTGCCTTTTATCCTATATGGATTATTTCCACGGATGTCTTGGTCAGTGGTATGTTGTGACACTAATGAATAGAAGAGTAAAACAGCACTTTTGCTCTGTAGGCTTGTAATGACATTTTTCTCTGCAGGAAGGTGAAAGCAATGCAATAAAAGAAAAAAGGTCAGTAGCCAATGTGTGTGACAGCGGTACAGAAAAGGAAAACATGCTGCGATTGGACATTAGATAAAGCTGTATAGACATAGCACACCTGAACATTCACAAGGACAGACCTTTATGTATGTGAACAGTATATTTCCTATAAGTGTTAAATTGGACATCTGATTTTCCTGGACAGAAGATGAATTGAATTTCGCAAGAACCTTTCCTGCTTTCTTCTTTAAGATCATGTCTCATGTAGATGTCTCATATATAATCTCATCTATAGGGCATATAGTGTGGACTCAGAGGAGATTCAGACTCTAGACTGAAGACTTGTGAGATTTCTGCCTCAATTATGGGTATTTGATCAAAATACAGTATATTGGTCAAAAAGCATAGTTATGATGTTTGTTGTAATGTTTTCAGGACTTTTATGCAATAAGTAAGAGTGTGGATAGAGAGGATGTAAATAAAGAAGCTTTATGTACATGTAAGGTGTATCGTTTTGCATGTTAAAGAGGAGCAAAGCTGCACCATCTAAAATGTATGAACAGATGGAAAATCAGAAAAGGTTTTATTTTAGCTTTTAAAAGGAGCCACTATGTGAAATTCAAAAAAACAAAGAATGAATCAGCAAAGGGGCAGTTTGGACTGCACTGACACCTATGCCTCTAAAACATTTGACATGTTTTGCAACCTTCAGACATAAAATCCGTCTCAAGTAAAAGGAATTTAAAAAAAAAAACTATAAATATTGCTCAATTACAGATTACATGGCAACATATCAAACTTACCGCTCATGAAACGTCTCTTCTTGGCAAACACAATCAGGCTTACAAGTCACGTGGAAACACAGTGTGGTAATGTGGGTATTTTCAAACTGCGACTAGTTTTTAGGTGGTAAATTCTTTAGGCTTCTGAGAATACAGAGTTTCCATGGTGTGAAAATCCCAATGTTGCCGTGTGGCTTTACCACGTCATTTGCCAGCCTGATTGTATTTGCTGAGAATAAAGATGTTTCATGAGCCTGGTAATGTTCATTATGTTTTAAAAAAAAAACAGGTCAATTTATTTATTACATATCAATATTCGAATAGCATACTGATATAGTGATACAGGTTAGCTTCGTTAAAATACGTTGCAGCAGAACGCCTCATACAGAGCATTCGAGTGAAAGTTTGATACGTTGCTAGGCAACATATGCTTGCGCCAGAATGGTGATATTCAGCGTTTTGAAGGTGCTGCAGATAAGTTGCCTGATGTAGGCAAAAAGGCACTGGATAGAAAAAATATGAGGAAGAAAAAGAAAAGGCTGTTGGTGAGATAAGCGTGCATGTGGCTTCAGTCGCATTTGTGAAGTTTTTAAAGAAGTGAAAGTATGTCGGAGTGACGTCCCCGAGAACCAGTGGGCTGCACAGTTCTGTGCTTTTCTCGCTCTAATGTGAATCAGCTAATTTAGTTAATTATAAATACTTTTCACTTCACCTGACGTGTGTTAGAAGAAGGGAAAAAAACTATGCTGCTGTAGTCATCTGTATCTTTTTCAAATCTTGGTGCTTTGAAAATTAAATCCGAACCATGGAGAGCATTAAGCTTATAATCCAATGATACCACCAAAATACATATGTATATCAAGAGTTTTCCATTATTCAATACATCCATTATATTTAACGAACTGTAACTACCACATAAGAACACAGAAAAGCTTTTTTTTTTCTTAAATCAAGTACTCTCTTAAAAATCCACTACTTTTTAAACATCTGCTTGTTCACATAAACAGAATATAGTGCAGGTAGTGCTCTCCTGCAAGCATGTTTAGTTGCTCTATGTTGTGTGAGTGTCAGTTCAAAAAGATGTACTGTTCGGCTTCACATGTGTCAGAGAAAACCTGTTTGAGCCATTAGGCTCTTTAATTGGTGGCTTTCATGCTTTACAGAGAGGCTGGATAGAGGACAGATAGTCATGGCCTGGATCCACTATATCAGCTCTGTTCAAATTATACTGTATATTTTAAAATACCAGACAAAATTCTGACCATTATTAGATTAATCGTATAGTTAGAGTATAACCGATTGCTTCTCTGTGTCTGACAGGATCTGTCCACGCTGGTGTGTGAAGTGTGTGTGTTGGTGTTTTCGGTGACAGACCGACGCAGCTTTCACCGCACGGCTCAGCTCCGCCTCCTCCTCAGGGAAAACCAACCTCAAACTCCCATCATCCTTGTGGGCAACAAGAGCGACTTGGTCCGCTCACGAGAGGTCAGCACGGAGGGTACGTCCTTTAGGCCAGACCCTCTCACTGCTGAATTAGAAAGATAAGAGTTTGAGTATTTGGCTTATCTTTAGCTCTATTTGGACGGGGATTTGGATGTTTTACATGGGAAGATATCATAATGAAATTATTACCGGTGTATCACAAAGAGGTTTTGTGCATTTTCCTCTATAGAGGGACACTTCAGGGGCGCACTTCTCTTGCTGAAAACAAATCGGAACCAAGTATTGGTTGAGTTTAAAGGGCAGAACAAGATAATTAGATAACATTTAAAAGCACTTCTCAGTGAAGCGATGCTTAATACTCACCAGTTAAGGATAATTACTCCAGATGTCCTCCGGCATCATTACTTTATTACTTTTTGGACAGGATTTATGGACAGGTGACTTTTAAGTAATGTTGCCTGACGACATTCAAGTGAATGCATTCTCTACCTGTGCTAAGAACTTAATACTTTCCTTAAAAGTCCCTAGAAGCTTCACTTTCCAAACAAGTCCTTTTAAATGCTGTCTATATTTTCATTGTTCTGCATTTTAAACTCAACCAATATTTCATTTTGGTTTGGTTTCAGCGCTTGCTAGAGTGACTTTATACTAAATGCGAAAAGAAAGAAAAAGTATTTTCCCACAGAGTACTAAATCTTTACCAACATGTCAATTTGAATCAATTTAACTTTCATCCTTGATTTGCTTCATGTTTCAGCACACAAAAAAACACATCTAAACATTTTGATTCAATTCATTTCACAGTCAGATTCTTTGTATACATGACAATTAAGAACCTGTTTAAGACAAGCAAGGTGATTGAACGCAAGACTAATATGCTAAATAATGTTAAGTAGTTGTTTTACTGGGACAGGACTAACCACCTTGACTCAAATCTCACACACTCACCAATTCTGTTAGGATTACATAACCACGTATGATTTGGCAGTTTTCCGAGTTTAGGGTACATGTAAAGAGTTTAAGATTAAAATAAACCAAGATTAGAGTAAAATTTCTAGACATTTTTCAAGCTTGAAAAAATCTTGGTCTATTGACAGACCATTTTGCAAATCTAAAAGATTTATATCTAGAAAGAAGCAAAATAGAATGAGAAAAATTGAATCTTGAAATTAGTAAAAATGTCTAGAAAAAGTTTTAATAATCGTATATTTGGTTTACCGTAATCTTATAACAGGAAGTACTAGATAGATTTGACTATATTCAAGATATTTTAACTTGCTAGGATGTCATTTATTTTTCAGTGCTATAAACATAAGAAACCTATGAAGAACATGCTTCGTGTCATTCCTGTGGTAAATACGTATTATTTATGCACTGTTCGGTTTGTTTTTCATTGCAGCGAAAAAAGAAATTCTTCCTTATCCAATGGTCACCCTCAGAATATTTAGTATTGTTCACAGGATGGGAATTTAAAAAAGCAGTGTAAGCACTGACAAATATAAGAGCTGGATATAAACGGTTACTGCTTTTCTTTGAACCCGTGTCAACAGCTTAAACGATTTTATAGTACAGCACAAGTCAAATAGCGAGCTTAAGACATGTTTGGAGCCTTGATGCAGAGCCAAGGTGTTCAAATGTAGATACAACCCAATTCCATTTCTAAAAGTGTCTGCCAGCTATGGTGCTTGAATCTAGATTTTCATGTAGCTTGGCCTTTGTGTAGGTTATGTTTATTTACTGTACTTCCAAATGCCTGGAGGTCTGTTTGCACCGCCACTGTTTACTGATAGTCCAGTCTTTCGATTTCTGCCCGTCATTGAATCTCTCTCACTTTGCTAATGCTTTTCAGACTCTTTAAATCTTACTCTCTCTCTCCCTCTCTCTCCCTCTGTCTCTCTCTCTTGTCTTTGGCTCGGTGTGTGTTTATGTGTATGTATTGCTGTATGCTTGTAGTTGTTTGTGCATGCTCATTGCAGTGTGTGTGTGTGTGTGTGTGTGTGTGTGTGTGTATGTGTCCCGTGTATCCAGCTGGAGGATTTGGATGTTGGCAGATTTGTGAAAGCAGAGATGCACACTAGCAGAGGACAGTAGTATCTACTCTGTGTGGGAGGATTTAATATGATGATTTTTCACACACGTTTGCATGTACACATTGCTCTCTTCACCTGTGTTTTTATACATTTTAATCCACATAGGAAAACATAATAAAGCGAAGAACAGACCTGTATACACACAGGAACACACACAGACACACATTTGGGATTGTGCCTGTTATGCAAGCTTAACTCTATGCCTGTATGCTTTTTTATCCCTTTGGGTACACATCATAATGGGGTTGTTCATCTGTATGTTTCTGTCTGTGGATACATGTATCATTAGGGGAGAGGGACAGAGTAGATCTGCATTTCAGACTAATTTAGGTTAATGACAGTATCAGCATTCTCAGTATTATCATGTAACTCCACCTGCAGCTTATTGCATGACATTAGGGGTTAATTGCATTTGGAGGTGTTAGAGGAAACCATAATGTTCTCACTTCAAACACGAGCTGTCTAGTCTTTTCCCTCTAGATCATCAGCTTTGTATAGCGACCATTTTCTCTGTTGCTTTCCTCCTTATAACAGGATTTCAGAATATCTTGTGTGTGTGTGTGTGTGTGTGTGTGTCTCGAAGTAGAGGTGAAGTTTTATAATGAGGTTTTTCACCTGGAAAGGCACAGTTCTACTTCCCTGCTCTCAGTGTGTAGTGTTTACAGGGCATGGTGAAGATGACTCACAGAGAGAAGGAACATGGGATTTAGAAAAATTGTCATGCTCCAAAACTTATATATTAGTTATAATTTAACACATTTTCTCTCATCTCGTTTATGCTTACCCAGTTTCCAAGCTACAATAGCATCTTGTTCTTGTCATAAAAGCACCCGAAACAATTAAAGACAGTGGTTTTCAGGCTAGTACTAGTAGTAAAGCATTCAGAGTTTAACAGCTTAAGCAAGTTGTCTCTGGATCCTGGAGCATGATTGTAGACTACCAGACATGCAAGCTGGCTCAAGTCATCAAAAAAAAAAAGAAAAAGAAAAAAGTCTGCTAGACAGACAATGCTAAATTTATCTTGGGGTATGAGATCATCCTTTTGGGATGCAGTGGTTTTATTTTTGACAAGCATGCTAACATTGGCAACATATATGGCTCTGCAGTAATTAATAATAATAGTGAAGAAACAACAACAAAAAAAAATACCAGCACTTTAGGATACTTCTTAAGACCCACTGTCATGAGAGCCACGGATGCCCAGATTTGAGAACACACGTTAAAACATTCCTTGGCCTAATAGTCTTGTCATTAATATGTTGATAATAATGTTTTATTCTTCAATTTCCAATCACAAGAATGTCCAAAAGACTACTTTGCATCAGACTGTGAACACATGCAAGCTATTGTGATGATAATATCAGCAGGCAGATGGACACCTGAGCATCTTGATATTGCTATGTTCAAGATCAAACTGAAGAGACAAGACTGAAAAAAAAAATCTGAATAGTTGAGACAGAAGCAATGTCAGTAGTAGTAATGATGGTTTAAACTGAGATCCCTGGCTTAGCAAGCACCCTCGGAACCTCATCACAGAAAGGAAAGATTTGCAAGAGGAAAGGTAGAACAAAGGGGCGCAAGTTGCACCTACACCCGGAAGAGGAAGAAGTAGCCCACAACAACATGCATGCAGCATCTCAAATGATCAAGTTCAAACACAGTTTACAACTGATCAAGGCAAAGTATCGAATCCTTCTGAGTTCTAAGGCCATACATTTGGAATATACAGTACAAGTGGCAAGGAAGAAGACATCGTCTGCAGAGAAGACTAGATATATGGAATGATGAAAACACTGAAGCACAGATGACTGAAATGTATATAAGCAAGCAGCTTCAAATGAAAGACTTTGCTTGAGCCATTGAGTAAAAGTAATGAGCCACTAATTCAATAATACTTGTTTCGATATAATAGTAATGAATTAACTAAACCTAAAACATAAAAACAACAGTAAAGGGATATACCTCTTATTTCCCACTTTGTAAAGACATCAGTGATGGACAAAATTCGGTTCATGGTTCAGAAGTAATTTGTGAAGACCCGACTGTTGTAAAATGTGTGTTTATTAAAGTGTGTTTATTTGGGGAAATTAAAAAAATCATAGTCAAAGTCTAGGTCAAAATACCAACAGACAAAAATAGGGCAGAACTGGACAAGGAAATTATGGCTTGGTAGAATATTTAGTACAGAAACAATTAAATTTTTTTCAAGTACTGATACTGAAACCTTGAGTATCAGCTGATACTGATCTAAAAATAATATCTTAGCAAGTCAGAGTATCTTGAATATAGATGAATTTATCTAATATTATAGTAGTTCAACTGGCAGATCAGAAATGATCTGAAATGAATATATTCAAACTGCTCAAACGTTCCGCTATCCACAGGAAGAAATACATACCATGGCATGCATAGCATATTTTTTTTTTTTTTAAATTTAGTGTGAAGTATCATATTAGCAGCTTCTATGCGTGCTTTGCTAAATAGCTAGAGACTCACTGTTGTCATGGTAACTTAGTTGGCTGCTGTTATTATCATGTTACCAGCTTTATGTCACTTTCATTTATCTTGTGCTACAAACAGTTCTGCAATTGTTACACATTCGGATCAGATTCATTCTTTTTCCCTTCCTATAATCTGATCCAGCATTTTCTGCTGATAAATACCAATACTGGATTTCGGATTGGTGCCATCTCTAATTTAGCACGCCAGGGATAACAAACAATAGGTCTAACTGATCAACTATCAAGACAACAGGTAACAAGAACAGGAAGCATAAACAACAGGCTGAATGACAGTGTATTCGGAGCTTTTAGTGGCCTTGACCGGGGCAGGACTTTTGGCGGTTTTGTAAATGTCAGGGCGTTTAGTGGACTTGGGCAGGGCAGAGCTCTTGATGTGATTGACCGGCTCTCAGCAACCTCGTGTTTGGGTTACATGAGTGATCAGGAAAATATCTGAGCTTACCCACCACTAGCAGTCTCAGATACACAAGAGTGAGGATTGGGCTGACTAGTGGAGGTACGTAGCCCGCAGAAATGGCCAGGATGGACAACTTAGATGAGCTGGCAACACATAGTTGACAGGGACCAGCAAAGAATGTGGTTGTTCGCAGAACCTACTAACTCCTTCATACAGTTGTTACACTATCTTACTTTATATTAGATGTCTGTAACTCTTTCAGACAGTACTGTTGAGGTCAGGTATCAAACATAATTACTACCCTATCTCTGTGATTTTAGTCCTGTCGAAATCTGTCATTCCAATCTTTTTTTTTTTTTTTTAACAGAATGTGAATGTTTTTTTCCAGAAAGGTTACGTCATGGGCTGTAGACATGACTCTAGGTCATATGTCCGATAGAAATTGACATAGTGGTAAAGATTCCTGTGGGAAAAGAGCTAGTATTGAAGTCTTACAGATATGTGATTGGCATGTAGCCTACTAATTATCATGCACAACTCGCATGTCTTTATTGCAACAAGTGGGTTATAATCAATTTTATTAACACAGATTTTATTAACAAAGAAATTATGGATATGAGACAAGAACCAAATTATTTTCCTCACACACACACACACACACACACGCACACACACTGTTTAATGACTCCAAAGAAACATGCCCAAGCAAAAACTTAATGTCAAAGGCTGCAAGCTTGTAGTTATTTTATACAAGTAATCAAAACAAATCTTAATAGTACATTCATTTCATTAATATTTTAAAGCAAAGAATAGACTAATCACATACATAAACACAAGTGAGAAATATACATGGAGGAAAGATATCTATATGTTGCTGTATATTTCACAGTGCTCTGTTTGTCTCACAGAGGCTCAATCCAATGCTGCTCTATATGAGTCTCCCTATGTGGAGCTGTCTGCGTCTCTGGACCATGGCACCACAGAGCTTCTGGAGCTGGCTGTGCGGGCAGCACGAGGAGAAAGCCTGGGGTCCTTGGGGGTCGGCGGGGCCGAGGGAGCGACCGGGGGTCGCCGTGAGAGTCTGACCACACGGGCTAAGCGATTCCTGTCCAATCTTGTACCACGCTATCCCCGAGAAAAAGAGCGCGATGGCGGAAAGTTCTTCAGGCAGAAATCTCGCTCCTGTCACGATCTTGGAGCTTTGTGAGTCATAGATAGAGTGAGAGGGTGAAAAACAGAGACAAGGTAAGAAGGAGAGGGAGAGGTGTAATTGAAGGACCAGAGCCTGCATAGAAAAAACAAGAGATTTAGAGAGGTATATGGAATTTCATGAAATAGACTATAAGTAAGAAGTACAGAAAGAGAATGACAAGAACAAAAAAAAAAAAAAAACCTTAATAATAGTTAAGGGCAGGTATAGCATTTGCTACAGTTAAAACTGTAGACCGTTGACTGACTGAACAAATGTAGTTTGCATGCTCGACTATAAAAAAAATTGTTTCGCTCAAATAGTATAGGTAATCCAGTTACTGTGAGTATTTGTGGTATCCTGCTATATTTGTGTATCTTGAACTACATTGTTACAAGTTGCAGAAATTCAATTCCAACTCCAGTATCCTGGGGAAATCAGTTTTCTTTTCAAACGGTAGAATGAACTTTTTTTTTTTTCACAGATTGCAATCACATTACTGACTGTGCCACTGAAACTGTACGTGCGAGAACTTGAACAATTACTTTGATAAATCCCCAAAGGTCCTTTCTCCAATACTGAGAGGTGCATTAAAAGTATTTCAAAATCTCAATATAGCTTCCTGTCCCATCATTTACATGTCAACATCACCAAGCTTGATCACATTGACACTTTTTATATAGTTAATACACAATCAGTTGACCAAGGTCTAGTGTTGTTAAAGTGACCATCCTATAACAACGACTTCCATAATTCACTAATAATGGGCCTTATTTATCAGTCTTTTAGTAAAGCTGTGTGCAAACGTTTGTGTAAGTCAAACCGAATTAAAACATTTTCCACCGGAGTTACAAAAGTTTTGGAAAGGCTAATTTTCATGTGCGAATATTGATCACGTTAAGTGCAAAGTGCGTCCCCGACACGGCTCATTTGCATGTAGTGACGACCACAAAACTCCATAAAAGGTCAAAGTGCACAGTCATCTGAGAGCACAAAATGAATGATCAGGGTAAAGTCTGAAAGACAGAAGTTGAATTTATTTTGACTCGAAGTGAACAATGAGGGTAAAGGCAGAAAGGCTGAAGTGGAAGTTATTTTGACTCACCCTAGTGACCTAGTGAACTAGCATGAGGATGTGTTTTTGATAGAGACTCCAAAGCTCTTCTATAAGTCGCTCTGGATAAGGGCGTCTACTAAATGCTGTAAACATAATAAAACTAAGCAATTTAAACTCGACAGCATATTCCAGATATAAAAGTACAGTAATTTGTGAAAATTATATGATGTAAAGTCAATCAAGTCAAGGTTTATATTAGTTAGTCTTCTTATACCTGAAGTTACGCACTCTCAGGAGCACGAGTCGGATAGATATGCTTTTCCGAATTTATGGCATTTTCATAAATACCAAATTTCTTGTGTAGACATTCTTATGAACCATTTATGAATAAATCAGTTCCTATCCAGCTGATAAATAAGGCCCATTATGTCAGTCTAATAGACATTATTATTACATTATTTGGCATTATTTCAGTATTGGCCATTAGAAAGATACTCATTTTGCAACACTATTTAATATTCCTAAATATAAACCTGTCATTATATCATAGAAATGGAAGAATTTTCACAGATTTTTTTAGTAGATTTTTTATTTATACCCTCCAGTCAAATTAGTGAAGTGACATGACATTGTACAAATTGAAATATGCATTTATTCTCTCCATTTCTAGTTAAAATCCAACATATCTCATCTGAGCCTGTAGTCAAAAGTAGTAAGGTAAAGTGCCAGTGCAAAAGGTAACATAAACACTTCAGATTTTCAGATGTGTTTTATTTATAGTCACAAACTAATAATGAACGTTTAAGCATTAAAATTTGAATGTTGTCCCCATTCAGTTATGTCAGATGCTTCATTTGTAAGAAAAGAATTTAATGAAACTTCATAAATATAAGTTGATCTCTAAATAAGGTTTTCTGTTTATAAAATTCCTTGTGTATGGTTTTCATAAGTATAATAACGATAATATAATACTATGGATATGTATGAGTACACCTAGTAAACAGAGGTTTTTATAAATTATCACACATAGTGTTGAAATATCTCGTACATGTTGAAAGTACGCAGTGTTCGGCGTCCTTTCTGTCTGGACACAAATGAACCATGTAAGACTTAATTAAACACTGTGTAGTGAATACGTCATTTTGTATCTCATTTTGTCATTTTGTCATTTGGTAAATGTGTCTTTTAAAGTAATACTGATATTGAATAAGGTGCACCTAATGTGACAAGGTCAGCTGAGCTCATGTGAGCCAGATGAGATAGAGAAACACAGAGAACAGCTGTCCTGGTTTATGTTCTTTAAATCGAAGGAGGCGGTGCACTGTCTGATCGTTGCCTGGCGACAGTAGCCATAGAAACTGGGAATCGTTGTCACATGAAAAAAATCTTCTACATTTCCTCCTTTTCCAAGCATTTCAGAACAGGTAAAAATAGGAGAGTCTGGAAGAGGTGGCGTCTGTGGCCAGACCTAGATTTAGTATTGTAAGAAATATAAGAAAGATCCCTTATCTTAATTTAAAGTATCACTTTATTAGCGTGACAATGGAAATGATGAATACAGGAGTGCATTCCGGCCTTATGTAGCCTTTAAACATCACTAAAATCATGCATGTCAATTTTATAACTGAATTTTCCTTCTTCATCAGAGGGATGTGAGATACGATAAGATCACAGTGTAGAGTAAACCTCTAGGAGGTGACATAACCTCACTAATAATCCACAGCAGCTTTTTATTGCAACAACCCAGAACCATGAGTCTCAGCAATCACACATAATCCAATGAAAATAGTACAGGAAGAATCGACTGCCCTCTTGTGGAATTGATAACATGTGAGTGTGAGTGCAACAGGATTGTGCAACAGGATTGTGAGTGCTGATATTTTATGGCTTTTCATCTCTTGTAAAAGAAACTTGCTTTTATGGCAGGAGTAACACACCAGTATTGGATTTGGCTATAGTCACTGATTTGTATTGAGGTTAAAAACGTTAGAGTAGAGTATTTGAAAATGTTATGTAACTTAACATCTTAACTTAACAGCTTGATGTGACTATTAAGGGAATGAGATTTTGACAACATGTTGAAATTACACAGAGAGCTAATCATAGTCTGCGCATAAACCTGCCTGTCTGGTTGCAGCTTGAAGAAAATAGGCAAGTAATTACTCCGCAAACTTCCTCATTGTATTCAAAAAACTCATTGGGATCTCTGCTGGGAATCTTGACATCATATTCATGCAGCGGAAATTGTCGTATTATTGAAACTGAGCACAAAGGAGATCTAGGTACAGTATAATTGCTCCAGTAGGAAAAAAAATAGATTCATTATGATAGACTTGGAAGTGGCTTCAAAGGAACTGTTGAGTACAAAAGAGCCACAATGCTCAAAAACACACCTCTGTGGTTTGCTGTCTGGAGATAGACTGTACGTAAATAGACTATAGACGTAATCGTGAAAAAAAATTAAGCCCAGGGTTGAAAGTATGAAGGTCATTTTAGTTACGTTCAAACAATATTTATCCAGGATGCTATTTCCTTCAGCTGTGTGTAGATTTCATCTTTAAGACAAGCATGTTTATGAGAGAAAAATGGTGGATAGAAAATGCAAATTATTATTATTACATGGGCTGTCAATTGCAATACAATGCAGCATAAAAGAAAGAGACAATAAAAAATACAGTTTAGGGTTAGGGTTAGGGTTGGAATGGAATGAAAATGGAAATAAATAAATAAATAAATAAATAAAATAAAATAAATAAATATTGTTGTGAATATATTAAGGCAGATTGTCATTATCAGGATGTGGAAAGAATCCTCGTTGTGTTAATCATGTTATTTACACAGTCACTGCTAATTTCTCAATTAAACAACATGGGTTCCACTCACCACTCACTTTATTAGGAACACCTGTACATGTTGGTACCAGATCGGCTGGTTTGCATATTTCAAAAACCTTGCCAGTTCAGTGGGTTTTCCACACTTCACTTTGTAAAGTGCTCTTTTCACCTTTTACCGTTGGTATGTTGTAGAGCTGGATGCTACGTTCTCTTTTAACATCACCAGTAAATGGTAAGTAAGGTACATGTCACCAGTAAAGTCATTTGTGACGCTAAAAAAATTCTTTTTTTCTTCTTTGTTTTCTTAATCTTATGATCCTCAGACTTCTCATAATTACCAGATGCTATGAATATTGTCAGAGTAACCTTTGCTTATTCTTCTTACCAGATAATAGGCCATTTCTGGCTCTACATACCAACTGTAAAAGGTGAAAAGAGCATTTTACATGTCAAGTGAAGTGTGGAAAACCCACTGAATCGGCAAGGTTTTTGGAAACACTACTTTAAACCATCAGAGAAATTTAACCTCAAAATTTCATCTGGAATATAATAGAAATAGACATACAATAGGAATATAATAGAAGACTGACGAGTGGAACCACATGGGGTGGAGGATAATAATTTCCACAGATCAGTTCAACTAGTCTGGTCAGATTTTTTGATCTTCATTGATCTCACCTGCTTGCTATTTTCACATATTGTAATTACGTGTCTTATATTCATTCATTCTTACATTTACTCTTCTTTTTTTTTACATAGCTACCATTTTTTACATTTAAAAATCTCCTCAGAATCCTGTCAAGTTTTGTTGGCCAGATATTGTAGATAATGACGTAATGTTAGCAGTTAAGATTTAGGAACATCTATTGATATGGTTTAAAAATCCTCTCAGATATCCTGTCAGATTAGCTCCTGTTAAACAGACAGCTGTCCCATATACAATGGATATACAAGTCTACACACCCCTGTTAAAATGGCAGGTTTTTGTGAAGTAAAAGATTGACACTAAGAGAAACCATGTCAGATCTTTTCTTGCCTTTAATGTGCAATTGCAAAGTATACAAATAAAGTGAAAAACAATCAGAAATTTTTATAAGGAAAAAAGAAAAAGAGAAAACTTACAATAAGCTAGTTACATAAGTGTGCACACCCCTAAACGAATACTTTGTTGAAGCACATTTTGATTTAATTGCACCACTCAGTCTTCTTGGGTAAGAGTCTATCAGCATGGCACATCTTGACTTGGCAATATTATCCATCTGTTAAATTGTGAGGGCATCTCCTGTGCACAGCCCGCTTCAGGTCACCCCACAGATTTTTAGTTGGATTCAGGTCTGGGCTCTGGGTAGGCCATTCAGAAACATTGATCTTCTTTTGGTTAAGCTATTCCTTTGTTGATTTGGATGTATGCTTTGCTATGTTCAGCTCACTAGCAGACACTTGAATGTTTTGCACTAAAATTTACTGGTGTTTTCTAGCTATTCATGATTCCCTCCACCTTAATTAAAGCCCCAGTTCTGGCTGAAGAAAAGCAGCCCTAAAGCATGCTTCACCATGAGTATGGTGTTCTTTTGGTGATGTGCATTTTTTGCACCAAACATACCTTTTAGAATTGTGGAATTATTATCCATCCATACTGCTTATCCTACACATAGTCATGGGGTGGCCTGTAGCCTATCCCCGGGAACTCAAGGCGGGAGACAACCTGGATGGGGTGCCAACCCATTGCAGGGCACAACTGCACACAATCACATACCCATTCACACACTACAGACAATTTGGAAATGCCAGTCATACAACATATGTATTTGGACTGGGAGAGGAAACCAGAGTACCTGGAAGAAACCTCCAAAGTACAGGGAGAACATGCAAACTCCACGCACACAGAACGGAGGTGGGATTCGAACTCCTAACCCTGGAGGTGCGGGGTAACAGTGCTAGCCACCATGCCCCCCTGGAATTATTCTACCGTTTGGAATTGGTCTCATCAGACCATAACACATTTTGCCACAT
>CM040483.1:6492993-6506011 GCA_022758105.1 Pangasianodon gigas
CATCTACAGATTTCAAGGCTTATCTAGGACTCATAAACTCTATTCAGCTTGGGAAAACAGGGTAATATAGTTTTTACAGGAGTATCTCTGGCATTTTAGCCCTGTCCAAATCCATTATGTCAATAATTCTTTATAGACTGTGTGCGTATGCAGCTGAGATGATCCTGTAGTTAACCTTCTATAAATTTTCAGAAAGAAAAAATTCCAGGTAATATATAACGCATCCAAATTGACATTACAAGGGCATGTCAGATTCACGTTACAGGTACAGCCTATGTGTTATGGACATGTGAACTACACTTGTGCACCCACAAACCCTACAACATGCACTTATAATAAAGTTTAAAACAATCAGTTTGTATGATCATCAGCTGTATCTAGTATGCGTAGATTTTTGTGTGTGTGTGTGTGTGTGTGTGTGGGTGTGTGTGTGAGACAATCATGCATACATTGTGAAAACACACATGTGAGTCATACAGAGATTGCTAATCCTGTGCAAACTGATCATAATGACTACAGACATCCTCTGTCAACATTACATAACAGAGATATGTCCAGAAATCGTATCTGTTTAGTGTTATGTCAATGCTGGAATCAGCATCGAACTCCAATTCCAAGAATACAGCGTGGCCTACAAACCGCCACGGACTACAACTCACAGTCACGGACACTCTCACCTTCACTGCACTTCAGCTTTGTGAAGTATACACCCTGTATTGTTTTTAACAGTCATTACCATGCCTTTTGAATATTGATTGTTACCCTGGTTCTTGATCTTGTTTCTGGTTTTCTCGATTTCTTCTTGCCTGATCTAGTGCTGTTTGTTGATCGCCTGACCTATGATTTGTTTGTGGATTACGTCTTTGTTCTGATTGCTTTCATTCAAAAAAACCTGTCTATTAAAAACCTGTCTACCTGCATTTCCATCTTGATCTACATTCCTTACAATTAGAAATAAAGCACAAGATTAAAATAAAGCAAATATTATTATTTGTTCATTAGTTCATGAGAGGTTTAAAGGTTATTACAATTTTCTTTAAAAAAAGAAACAATGCATTCAGCATGGAGATTAATGGATACAGAACTCAAAAACAAGATCAAGCTAAGTGTGAAGAAAAAAAAAACCTCCATCTCAAAGACTCTTATTTCTCACAAGGGCATAATTTGAATTTGAGTTCATAAGTGAGATTGAGTTCTCTAATAAGATGGTGTTGGTTCATTTTCTATATCAGCATTACTCTGACAGTACAGTTCTCCTGGCTGTAATATATATGATATGTTTTTATTAACGTGCTCATTCTAATATGTAATCCTTACTATTGTTATAGCTCATACACAGGGACATAATAATTACCCATTAGTGTTTTATTAGTGAATATACATACTGTATGTTATGAATATATTACCTATTCATTAATGTGCAATACCACATAATGCGTATTACTTACTTACTTACTAAGTATTTAGCCATGAGCTACTACAATATTACCTCGCCAACAGAGTTTTGAACTGATGGTATTCTTAGTTTGTGACCTAGCGAACCACTATCAGAATGTATTTATTCATAGAGACCTACAAAGCACTTTTGTAAGTCGCTCTGGATAAGTGCATCTGCCAAATGCCATAAATATAAATGTAAATGTAAATGTACTTAGTACACCATTAAATGATAGACAAGTGATACATTGTATAAGTTTGGAACAAAAACTCCTTTGCAAATAGCAAGATCTTTTCAGGAAGGAAGCTGAGAAAGAAAGGGGTCAGTGAATGTTGAAGTTGTTCTACTAAATTGTTTCTGCCAGCATCACTGGACCTCATTTAACCTTACCCAACAATAAAAAAAATTCTACTTAGACTGTTGGCTTATTAAGAGGAAGTTTAGATAAGTCCTGCAATGCAGCAGAGAGTGCCATTTACGAATTAAAAATATTAAATTCTTCATTTGTATCCTGTAACTAGGAGATCTTTAATTGTTACAACAAACAAAAGCGGCACTAACCTCAAATATATCAATTGTAGTGTGAGAACAAGGAATAATATTTTCTGTCACCATAACACCCGTGCCATTCAAATCAGTAAAGGGGACTAAGCTACCAACATCAATTCCTGACACAAGATTCCCCTACAAATGAACAAAGACACCAATCATACTACAGAACACAACAAACAATTCAGATGATGTTTTCCGTATCGAGATTGTCTAGATTATCATGATTTTTATATCCAAACAGTCTGAAGTCTGCCTCATAAATTTTGTAGAGTTTCCTCCTCCACTCCACGGGGATGTTGCTAAACCAGGTCTTTATTGCACTTGGCTCTGTTTTGCTGTTGATCCAAGGTCGAAGGTCGACAACGTTATCAACATGGAACATTCGTAGCATTTGAGCAGCATCTTCCTCAATGGTTTCCATCTTCCCAATAAAGTCATATTCAATCAGGCAAGGATGGCATATGTGATTTATTTGTCGCCAGTGTTCATCAAAAAAGGCGTCTTTTTTTGCTGGGAGGCTCAGTATAAATTGGATGAAGTTGTAGAAAGAAGGAATAATGCCAGCAGCGTGTGCTTTCTCTACTGATGCTGGCAGATTAGAGACATTTCCAAATTTTCTTAACATGTGCATCCCAACTGATTTGTAATATACCTGATTTTTGCTTTGAAACTTATCTCTGTAGGCTGAAATCAGTCTAACAAATGGATCTCTGACAAACATGAACTTTTTGTATGTCTCAAGTTTTTTTTTCATCACTGCCTTGGGGTATGCGTAAAGGTGCTGTAGAGAGGATCCATGAACTTTTTCAATGGGCACGTCTGCAGGGCTCCTGTAAGGTACACCATCCACCCTCAGACTCTCACTTAGAACGATCATGATCCGCTTCCAGGCAGTACAGGCAACTTTTGGAACGTAGCAATAGATTATTCCATGCCGGTCGTCTACAAGCAGGTTGCTCAAATCCTTCAGGGGAATTTGGTCAAATGTCTGCCATTTGCCACTGATGTCCAAGGTAAAGTTATTGCTGCACAGGTCATGAACAAGCTTCTTTCTGGCATACTGTCTGAGCTTCAGATTCAGTGGCATCGGGCTTGTGTGGATCTTCCCCTCACATCTCCTGTTCTCATCGGTGTCCAACTGTTCTATAATTTCTGAGTTTAAAAAATGAGTCATGTGATAGAGATATCCTTCAAGTACATCCTCTGTTTCTCTGTTTATAACAAACAGAAAAGAAATGAAGCTCAGGGTTAAAACAAAAAAAAAGCAAAATTTCTTATACTTGTCCATTTCATCTGGCAGGTGAGAGAGTCTGAGCATTACGACCAATTCTGAACTGAAGTAAGTCTGAGTAAGGGTGGAGTTAACTTGTCAGGTGACTGCCTTGTTTTAAGCTAAACATTCTGTTTCATGACATACCATACCATAGGCATTGTTTTTACACTCAAAAAATCATAATATGATTAACATTACACCAAATTTCGTTCCTGTACATAAGTATAATACATAAATCGTAGTATTTGGGGTCAGTAAATACTGTTTCTTTTTTCTGCAAAAAAATATATCTTAGCAAGTAAGAATATCTTGAATATAAGCAAATTCAACTCATATTTCTCTTTATGGGATTGTTTTTAAACATATTTAGATCATGAAACCTATTTCTGCACTTATTTACTAATTTGAGTGTTATTCTACTGGTCGATAATTTTGCTTATTTCAAGCCTTCATTTCTAGAAAGAAGCCAAAATGATCTGCCAATAGAATAAGAGAATTTTAAGCTTAAAATGTCTAGAAATAGGCTTAATGGGTTTATATTTGTTATAAAATCATTTCATAATGAGAAATATTAAATAACTTTTCCTTTATTCAACATATCTTCACTCGCTATGAAATCATTTTTGCAATAAATAGTGTCTGCTACTTTAAATTTTTGTCCACATATCACTCAGTGTCACGCTGGAGCGATAAAGCATTTGGAGAAAGCAAGTGTCTAGCATCCCCTTGTGGGGAAAACTTTCTCCCTGCAGAGATCACACAGCATCTCCAGATAATAAGTTCTATTTATTGATTGTGCCTATTAGCTGTGCGAGCATACTGTGCAGGTCTGTGCTAGAAAGCATGACATCTGCCCTTAAATTTTGGGCAAACAATTGTTGATTTGGTTCAAAATGTCCTTTTTGTTTAATATAAAATGCAAGGCTGAGATAGACATGTACTCCATTCACCTATCCTCCCAAGAAAGTGGTCTGAGATGCAAAATAATGTATGTGGTCCATGATCTCCACCTTCCTCTAAGTTTGAAGTAATTAAAAACACCATGTAGATAGTTGAATTCTTAAATCTGATTGGTCAGAAGGTGTTGATTAATTTTCTATATTTTCAGCTCTGACAGTAGTGCTGGCTGCAGGGCAAGTCACAGCTTTATATTAATGTGCTCGTTCTAATATATTATCATTTCTATAGTAACATTAACAGGGACTTGTGGATGAATCCTCCACATAATCTCAGACAAATAAACAATGAATTTAAAAAACATGTTACTTAGCAAAGAAAAAATGTACAATTGTTGGTATGTTAAAGTTTTCTTTAAGTAGATGTTTATTTAACATTTCTGGAAGGAGTCTCCAGTGTCAGTGCTTTGTAACACTCGGTAGGTTTTTTGCTACCAGAAAGTCTTCAGGACAAGGTAAGTTCACCTTGTCTGGTGAAGTACTTTGGAAAGATAAACACTGTGTTTGTTGAGGCATTAATGTAATTTAATGGCTTGACGCCAACTAATATGGTTGGGCACAAGCCAATTTTTTTCTCACTCAGGTGCTACTTTATTAGCCAGAGATTAACTTGCATATTTCCTGTTTTATGACAAAGACTGAAAGCTGCGGTGTTGGGGATTAACTGGCACTAATCTGTACGTGAAAAGATAAAAAAATAAAATAAAAATCTGGGCCTTTTATTAGATGAGCATTCAAATTCATTTTACATGTCTAAATTTGTACTGCTTTCACCAAGAATGAGAAGAGAAGAATAATCAATAACAGTTAATGACAATTATAACAGCCAGGTGCTGTCATATAAAGGGAGGCTGAAATGGATGCAGTTGCAGTTCAGCGTATTTTAATGAAAGGCAGGCAGACAATTCCAAAAACGTTAGGCAAGATCAGAATAAAAAAAAACAGGCATACGTCAGGTGAAGCACAAACAGTATAAACAGGGCTAAGTTTCTGTTCTGGCGAACAGAACCTATAAAAATCTTACATAACAGAGACACACCCCATATGCACATTTTCTATGTAACTATTTGAGTAGTGCGCAAGTACGTAGTTATGCCTGAGGTCTTAATACCAATGTGCTCAACTGAACTCAGAAATGGCCTATTATCTAGTAAGAAGGATAAGCAATGGTTACTTGGACAATGTTCATAGCATCTGGTAAATATGAGAAGACTGTGGATCATAAGAATTTTTTAAAAAGAGAACTTGGAAAGGAGATTAGTGTCACAAATTACTTTATTGTTGATGTTAAAAGAGAGCGTAACATCCAGCTTTACAACCTACCAAGTCTAAAAACTTTACATGTCAAGTGAAGTGTGGAAAACCCACTGAATTGGTAAGGTTTTTGGAAACACTATTTTAAGAGGTTTTATAAACCATCAGAAAATGTAACAAAATTGGAACATGAGACTGTAGAGTGTTGTGAATAGTAATGAAACACGTGGGGTGCAGGGTGGTAATTTCAACAAATCAGTTCAACTCGTCTGGTGAGATTTCTTGCAAAGTTGTCATGAAGGCAAAAATGTAACTTACAGTACGTCATGATGCTATTAATTGTAGTGTGAGAACAAGGAATAATATCTCCTGTCACCATAACACCCGTGCCATTCAAATCAGTAAAGGGGACTAAGCTACCAACATCAATTCCTGCCACAAGATTCCCCTACAAATGAACAAAGACACCAATCATACTACAGAACACAACAAACAATTCAGATGATGTTTTCCGTATCGAGATTGTCTAGATTATCATGATTTTTATATCCAAACAGTCTGAAGTCTGCCTCATAAATTTTGTAGAGTTTCCTCCTCCACTCCACGGGGATGTTGCTAAACCAGGTCTTTATTGCACTTGGCTCTGTTTTGCTGTTGATCCGAGGTCGAAGGTCGACAACGTTATCAACATGGAACATTCGTAGCATTTGAGCAGCATCTTCCTCAATGGTTTCCATCTTCCCAATAAAGTCATATTCAATCAGGCAAGGATGGCATATGTGATTTATTTGTCGCCAGTGTTCATCAAAAAAGGTGTCTTTTTTTGCTGGGAGGCTCAGTATAAATTGGATGAAGTTGTAGAAAGAAGGATGCTAATTCCACTGATCTAACCCACTTGGTATTTTCATGTATTGTAATTACGTGTCTTATACACTCATTCATTTACTCATTCTTTTTTTTTTTCTTTTTTTTTTTATGTATATACCTTTTTTTACATTTAAGAATCACCTCAGAATCCTGTCAAGTTTTGTTGGCCAGTGTCAGGTCAACCCAGTCATCGAACTCCAAACAAACACTGCAGCCTAAAAACATAGCCGGACACCAGTTCACAATGTCACAAACACACACACACACATTCACGCAAGCACCCTTTAAAAGAGACTTTCACTCACCACCAGTTTGCGAAGTATATGCTCAGTTTGTCTTGTGCAACATCCGCTGAGCCCCCATGCTATTGATGGGCACCCATCAGGGGAGAAACAGTCTCACACTGCACCCAGCACCTCCTCCTTCGAGTCAGCACACTCCACCTGGATTACACTTCTGGTCACTGTTACATCCAAGCACCCTGTCATCCTGGGCTTTCTGCGGTTGCAGCTCCACAATCCCCACATTTTGTGTTCTCAAAAGCAACTCACCTGCTGGTCTTCTTATTGTCATGGCCAAATATCCAGGCCCTTCAATTCACCCTGTCATTGACCACAGTGGAAAGCCCAGATGACCACACTCCCCTCATGATTCCCTCAGAATACCAGGACCTGACATCAGATGTCCATGTAGTATCCGCTTCCTCTAATCCTCGCAACCCTGGAACAGCTCCGTTCAGCCCAAATTTTAACTAAGCTGGAACTCCACAGTGCATATAACCTGGTGAATATTTAGCATGGGATTTAGCACCAACTATGGCCACTACGAGTACTGTGTGATGCCATATGGGCTCTCTTGAGCCCCCAGTGTGTTCCAGTGCTTAATCAATGACATCTTATGAAGTCTATGTAAGCAATAATGTATTCTGATGTGCTGTCGAAATACATTATTGCTTACATAGATAATATCCTGATCTACTCCCCCTCTTTCGAAACTCATGTTCGTCACGCCAGTCAGGTCCTCCAGCACCTCATACAGCACCAGCTCTATGTGAAAGGGGAGAGTTCCATCAGCGCACCTTTGCCGTCCTGGACTGTATCATCAGCCCGTATGGCGTCTCCATGTACAAGTCCAAGGTGGCTGCTGTCACTAACTGGCCTACTCCAGGAGGGTCAAAGACCTGCAATGGTTCCTCGGCTTTGCCAACTTTTACCAGCACTTTATCCTTGGTTTCAGTTCCACAGGTTACCCCCTAACATCACTCAACCAGAAGAAACCCAACTGCCTAGGCTTTTTAGAAACCCAAAAGCTGAAACTACATCCTGTTGCATTCTTTTCCCACAAGCTATCCCCGGCCGAGCAAAACTGGGAGCTGCTGGCCATCAAATTAGCCTTGGAGGAGTGGCGGCACTGGCTGGAGGGGGCCGCTCACTCATTTACATTGTTCACTGATCATAAAAACCTGGAGTACCTCAAGTTGGCCAAACACCCGAACCCTTCGTCAAGGCTGCTGGTCTCTTTTCTTCACCCAGTTCCAGTTCACCTTGTCCTATTGCCTCAGTTCTAAAAACACCAAGGTGGAAGCCCTGTCATGTGTTCATGGTTCATCCATTCAGCAAATTAACAAACTTGAATGAAAAAACCCTAAATCCTGCCATATCCTTATGACTCTAAGCATAAACATGGACACAGTTTGGACAGATAACAAAAGTTTCCCTTGATTTAATTAATGAAAACAGCATCAAACATCAACACTACCCTGACCAGGGTAAAGCAGTGACCTTATCTGATGTAAACACAGATTAGTTTGCATTTCCATTTGTCAGCTTTTCAGGATTGGTAAAATAAAATTGTGAAATGCTTGAATGGAAACCTAGCTGCTTATAAATATAAATTAAAATCATCTCAGAAATCATGTCCAGCTGATTCATTTTAACTACACGGCTAGCAAGATGTGTGAAAATATGTGAACATATACTGTATAAGTGCCAATGACTTCCTACTTTGTATTTGAATAATTTCAAATATGAAGTCAGACATGTCAGCATTCTCATCTACAAATGTCAAGGCATACCTAGAACTCAAACTCTATTCAGGTTTGGGAGACAGGGTAATGTAGTTATTACAGGAGTATTTCTGGCATTTTAGCCCTGTCTGAATCCGTTTAGTCAGTAACTCTTTATAGACTGTGTCCGCATGCAGCTGGAAAGATTACATTGTATTTAACCTTCTATAAAATGTCAGAAAGAAGTAATTCTAGGTAATATATAACGCATCCAAATTGACATGTTGATTAAGCTTTCATTATATTCTATTATATATCCTTGTTCTTCTTTTCTATCAACATTAAAAGGACATGTCAGATTCATGTTACAGGTACAGCCTATATGTTATGGACATGTGACCTACACTTGTGCAACCACAAATGCTGCAACAAGCATTTATAATAAAGGTTAAAACAATCAGTTTGTATGAACACGAGGTGTATCTAGTATGCATAGATTTTTGTGTGTTTGTGTGACAGAGAGAGACAGACAATCATGTGTACATTGTGAAAACACTCCTATGTGAGTTATACAGAGATTGCTAATCGTGTGTAAATTGATGATAATGACTACAGACATCCTCTTCCAACATTCCATAACAGAGATATGTTCAGAAATTGTATCTGTTTAGTGTCATGTCTACGCTGGAATCAGCATCGAGCTCCAATTCCCAGAATACAGCACGGCCTACAAACCGCTACTGATTGCACTCACCTGGACTCTATCAAGCACACAGTATTTAAGCACCCTCACTGCACATGCACTTTGTGAAGTATACGCCCTGTATTGCTTTCACCAATCGTTACCAAGCCTTTTGAATATATTGTATTGTATATTGTGCAAACTCCCTGCCATTTGCCACTGATGTCCAAGGTAATGTTATTGCTACACAGGTCATTAACAAGCTTCTTTCTGGCATACTGTGTGAGCTTCAGCTTCAGTGGCAGTGGGCTTGTGTGGATCTTCCCCTCACATCTCCTGTTCTCATCAGTGTCCAGCTGTGGTTTAATTTCTGGGTTAAAAGATATCTCTGTCTTGGGATAGAGATATCCTTCACATCCATCCTTTGTTTCCTTGTATGTAAAAAACAGAAAAGAAATGAAGCTCAGGGTTAAAAAAAAAAAAAAAACAAAAGCAAAAATTCTTAAACCTGATCATTTCATCTGGCAGCTGAGAGAGTCTCAACCTCTCAGGTGACTTTTTTTAAAGATAAACATTCTGTTTCATAACATACCAGGCTCTGTTTTTATAACAGAGAATTATATGATTGGTGTTATGGCAATTTTTATTTCCTGTTCTCACCTTTTTTCTATTCATGGCCATAAATCAGTGTGTCATCGCCTACAAATTGACATCATTACCATACCATTATCATAGGTTCTGTAATATATCCACACCCATACGACTGATGATAGAGACTGGTAATTTTATTGTGAGCAGAAATGTACATAAGAAGTATAATATTTATAAATTGCAGTATTTGGGGTCAGTAAATAATATTTATTTTTTCTGCAAAAAAGCAAGTAAGCAAGTAAGAAAATCTTGAATATAAGCAAATTCAACACATATTTCTCTTTCTTGGATTTTTTAAAACATATATAAGACTATTAAACCTATTTCTGGACTTCTTTACTTATTTTAAGTTTGAAAATGTTATTCTATTTGCAGATAATTTTGCTTATTTCAAGCATTTATTTCTAGAAAGAAGCAAAAATGATCTGCCAATAGAATAAGAGAATTTTAAACTTAAAATGTCTAGTTTAATGGCTTTATATTTGTTATGTAATAATTTCATAATGAGAAATATTAGATAACTTTTCCTTTATTCAAAATATCTTCACTCACTATGAAATTATTTTTGCAATAAATAGTGTCTGCTGCTTTAATTTTATGTCCACATATCACTCAATATTTGAGGGGTCAGTACAGAGATGAAAACAGTTCCGAGCAAGGCCCGCCATCCAAACGGATAAAAGATGGCAAATATCAAACCCGAATGCGAGACCAGGACGAAAATAGGAGTGCCTGCTGGCCGAGACGCGACCTCGAATACTGACGGCGACAGCTGGGCGTGATCTGGGAAGCTCGTGTGCCTCACTCAAGTCTCGCCGCGAGACAGGGAGCAAACTCCCTGCTCGCAACTAACTGGCCGCACTTAACTCTGTGAATGCAAGCGAACAGTGTCCCCTCATCATAACTAAATTGACGGTGCAGTGAGGAGTGTCTCTTGCTGAACCTATATATATATATATATATATCACGTCTTGATGTGATATTAAGGAAACCTGACACTAGTCCTGTACCTCAATACAACTTCTCTAAAGCCTATTATGAATCTTGCGTTCTCAAAGCGCTAAGATTAACAAAATTTTCTCTCAGAATGAGCATGTCACTCTGATACCTGGCACAGACTTCTGTCCGCACAATGACTGACAAAAACACGGGGTTTAAGCAGTGGTGTGCACAGGTGCACAAGACTGAAGAGCTATAAAGGACGATGCAGGCGGTGGCAGATTTGCTTGAGAAGGCACAGTGCGATGTTACAGTACCCCCCCCCAGGAATGGCCTGGTTCCTGTGGTAGTCCCTAATAAGCTCTGGGTCCAGGATGTGTCATGGTGGGACCCATGAGCTCTCCTCCGGACCGTACCCCTCCCAGACAACCAGATACTGGGTGTCCTACTGGTGGAGGCGAGAATCCAGGATCCGAACTGTAAAGAACGGAGACCCATCTATAATGCGGGGAGGGGGCAGGGCAGGCTCGGTGGGAGCCCCCAAGGGACTACACAGGACTGGCTTTAGTCTGGAAAGGTGGAATGTTGGGCTGACCTTCATGGAGCAGCCGAGTACACCATGGGGTTGATCCTTCTCAGGATTTTAAATGGGCCAATGTACCGGTGTGCCAGTTTTTTGGACTTGACCCGCAATGGAAAGTCCTTTGTGGCCAGCCACACCTACTAGCCAGGACAAACAGTGGGGCCTAAATGCCTCTTACAGTTCACCGTGCAGGTACTCCTCTCGGTGGCTGCTTGCAGGGTGGGTCTGGCCCTCTGCCAGACCCTGAGACACTGGCGCACCATTTGTTCCGCTGCCAGAATCCCCACTTCCTCCTCCTGCTCGACAAATGGGGTGGAGGGTAGCCAAACTGGCACTCTAACGGTGACATGCTCAAGGACGAGTGCCAGAGGGTGTTATGGGCGTACTCCACCCACATTAAGTGTTTGGCCATGTCGAGGGATTGGAGGAGGCCAGGCACCTAAGGGACCATTCTAGGTCTTGATTGACTCTTTCAGTCTGGCCATTAGACTCAACAACAGGCTCACCGTGGCACCTACAAGATGGCAGAAGGCCTTCCAAAACCAACTGGCGAATTGAGGACCTTGGTCTGACACCAAATCAGTTGAAAAGCCATGTGTTTGTACTACGTGCTGCAGGAGGAGCTCAGCGGTTTCTTTGGCTGACGGGAGTTTAAGCAGCAGAATGAATTCGAGGCCCGGTCCACAACTACTAGTATCAACCCCATCCCCTGGGACACCGGTAGGCCAGTGACAAAGTCCAGGGAGAGGTTTGACCATGGGCAAGATGGTATGGAGAGGGGGGTAAAGTAGACCCTGTGGACTGATTCGAGGATCCTTATTCTGGGCGCACACCTGGCATGCCGCAACATAGGCCTGGACATCCACAGCGGGCCACCAGAATGGATGCCATATGAACTCCAGGGTTCTGGCTACCCTGGGGTGCTCGGCGTAGGAGAGGTGTGGCCCCAAGAGAGGACCTGTGCTCAGATGCTTTTTGGGACATATAACCTGCCCGAAGGACCACCACCCCGATCTGGTTCCTGCTGGTGCACCTGGCGGACCACTTCTTCCAAGCCCCAGCGAAGAGGGGCGACTATCGTAGGAGATGGAATTATGGGCTGGGGGGTGGGATCCTGAGATAGGGGTTCCCACTGGGGTGAGAGCACTTCCATCTTAATGTTCTTCGATTCGAGTTTAAAGGACAGGACAAAAGTTTTTCAGAACTTTTCCGTCACTGCATTTAGGCCGCGGTAATCTATGCAGAGGGGCAGGCTTCCTTTTTTTTCTTCACAGAGAAGAAGCCCATGCCCACTGGTGAGGTGGACGGGCAGATAAACCCCAGAGATAAGGCCTCTTGGATATATTCATCCATGGCTTTATGCTCAGTGGGGAGAGAGAAAATAGCCTGCCCCTGGGAGAGGCTGCCCCTGGGAGCAGGTTGATTGCACAGTCGAAGGGCCTGTGGGGTGGTAACATTTGGGCTCTGCGCTTAAAAAACACCTCTCGGGGGTCCCAGTAGTCCTCCGGTACTTCTGACAGGTCTCCGGTTCCGTAAGGGTTGAGGGGGGTTACTCATACACCTAAGGCAACTCTGTGGGCATTGAGAACCTCATATAGAGACCAAACCAGTGGACCAATCGATTCAGTGAACTCCGCGCTCACAACTAATAGACCGCATTTAACGCCATGAATGCGAGCGAACGGCGTACCCTCGTCAAGATTAAACTGACGGTGCAGCGAGGAGTGTCTCACGCTGAACCTCTCTCTCTCTATATATATGTATGTGTGTATATATATATATATATATATATATATATATATATATATATATATATAT
>CM040483.1:6506792-6521024 GCA_022758105.1 Pangasianodon gigas
TATATATATATATATATATATATATATATATATATATATATATATATATGTAGAAGCTGATGACAGATGTTGGACTGAGGGGGAAAGAAAGAAGAGAAAGAAAGTAGAAAGAAGAAAGAAAGAAGAGAAAGAAGGTAGTGCAAAGACTGGGGGAGGCAGCAGAGAGAGCCTCTTGTTGGATTTGGAGCAGGAGGGAGGAGTTGAGCTGGCAGCCAGGAGGGAGTGAGTAGTGGCTGGCCACCACTGCTGACCCACCAACAGGAGAGTGTTATGGTTAAGGGTCAAAACACTTCAGGATCGTTGGTAACCATCTGATGACATAACTTCCTGGCTAAAGGCTCCGGTCATTGCAAAATGACTGAAGGAGAAGCATCCAAGGATGTACGATATCACTATATATATATACTGCTCAAAAAAAATTAATGGAACACTTTAATCAGAGTATAGCATCAAGTCAATTAAACTCCTGGGATATTGATCTGGTCAGTTAAGTAGCAGAGGGGGTTGTTAATCAGTTTCAGCTGCTTTGGTGTTAATGAAATTAACAACAGGTGCACTAGATGGGCAACAATGAGACGACCCCAAAACAGGAATGGTTTTACAGGTGGAGGCCACTGACATTTTTTTCCCTACTCATCTTTTCTGACTGTTTTTCACTAGTTTTGCATTTGGCTAGGGTCAGTGTCACTACTGGTAGCATGAGGTGATACCTGGACCCTACAGAGGTTGCACAGGCAGTCCAACTCCTCCAGGATGGCACATTGTATTGTTGGAAAATTACTGTTGTATAAGAGGAATAATAAACTTCAGGATGTGCTATCATAGAAAAATAATCATCTTTCGGGTGGATTTTTTTTTTTCCTGTAACAACACACCCCATTCCTTTCCTTACGTGGCAGCTATACAGGAAGTTGGTTAACAAGTGTTATTAGTTCAATTTGTGTATTCCATATGATACAGCAATCTGTGAAGAAATGGAGCATGAAAAGTGATAGCAGAGGAGGGCTTAATCCAGCATGTTTAGCATGGCCCTTGTGGGAAGAGAAATATTAGGACAGTTTAGGGAAATTTAGGACTCCAAGGCAGCATGATTTAGGAAAACATTTTAGTAGCTAGATTGTATAAAATAGCCATTAAGTCTTTAATACAAACAATCATATGACGCTTGTGGTCTGACATTTCTTCAGTTCCACAATCACAACTTTAGTTCCTATTTGCAAGAAGCTCCCATTTATTATTTGATGTGCAAAAATAGTTAAAAAGTTACAACTGTGTAACAAGAGTGGGCCTTTCTTATTGATCTTTTTTTTAACAATTCTGAACTGAAGTAATTCTGAGTAAGGTTGTAGTTAATTTAACTTGTCAGGTGACTGCTTTTGTCGAGATAATCATTGTTTTATTACATACATTAATGAATAATATGATTGTCGTCATGCAAAAATTCTTTCCTGTTCTCACCCAGTTTCTATTCATGGCCATAATTCAGTGTGTCATCACCTACAGATTGACATCATTACCAGGTTCTGAAATACATCCACACCCATATTATTGACGGTAAAGACTGGCATTGTCATTGTGAGCAGAAATGTACGTAAGAAGTATTAGTAATACTTAAAAATTGCAGTATTTGGAGTCAGTAAATACTATTTCTTTTTTGAACTCATATTTCTCTTTATTGTATTGTATTTAAATATATAAATCAGGCAAATCCGCACGCCACTACTTAAACCCCATGTTTTTGTCAGTCAGTGTGCGGACATAAGTCTGTGCCAGGTATGAGAGTGACATGCTCATTGTGAGAGGTAATTTTGGTAAGCTTAGCACTTTGAGAATACAAGATTCAGAATAGGCTTTAGAGAAGTTTTACTGAAGTTCAGGACTAATGTCAGGTTTCCTCTACATATATATATATATATATATATATATATATATATATATATATATATATATATATATATATATATATATATATATATATATATATATATATATATATACACTGCTCAAAACAATTAAAGGAACACTTTGAAAACACATCAGATCTCAATGGGGAAATATACATGTATATATATATATATATATATGTGTGTGTGTAAGACTATTAAACCTGTTTCTGGACTTATTTACTCATTAGAAGTTTTTAAGTGTTATTCTATTGTATTGTTAATCTATCTCTAATTTTGCTTATTTCAAGTGTTTATTTCTATAAGCAAAAATGATCTGCCAATAGAATAAGAGAATTTTAAGCTTAAAATGTCTAGAAATAGGCTTAATGGGTTTATATTTGTTTCATAATGAGAAATATTAGATAGCTTTTCCTTTATTCAACATATCTTCACTCGCTATGAAATCATTTTTGCAGTCCAATAAATAGTGTCTGCTGCACTCAGTTTCAACTTGGAGCGATAAAGCATTTGGAGAAAGCAAGCTTCTAGCATCCCCTTGTGGGGAAAACTTTCTCCCTGCAGAGATCACACAGCATCTCCAGATAATAAGCTCTAATCACTGATTGTGCCTGTTAGCTGTGTGAGCATACTATGCAGAGCTGTGCCAAAAAGCATGACATCTGCCCTTAAATTTTGAGCAAACAATTGTCGATTTGGTTCAAAATGTCCTTTTTGTTTAATATACAACACAAAGCTGAGATAGACATGTACTCCATTCACCTATCCTCTCAAGAAAGTGGTCTGAGATGCAACATAATGTATCTAGTCCATGATCTCCACCTTCCTCTAAGTTTGAAGTAATTAAAAACATCATGTAGATTTTTTTTATTTATAACACAGCACTGTTGAATTCTTAAATCTGATTGGTCAGAAGGTATTGATTAATTTTCTATATTTTCAGCTCTGACAATAGTGCTGACTGCAGGACAAGTCACAGGATTATATTAATGCACTCATTCTAATATGTTATCATTTCTATAGTAACATTCACATGGACTTGTATGACAGATGCTCTATATAATCAAAGACAAATAATGAATGATTTAAAAAAAAAAAAAAAAAAGCATTTCTTAATTTCTTAATAAAGAAACAATGTTGTAACAATATTGTAAAGTTTTCCATAAGTAGATGTTTATTTATCATTTTTGGAAGGAGTCTTCCAGGAAGGTACAGGAAGAACACAGGAAGCTGGTTAACAAGTGTTAGTACAATACAAGTGTTATCAGTACACATTCCACATGATACAGCAATCTGTGACAAATTGGAGCTTGAAAAGTGATAGCAGAGGAGGGCTTAATCCAGTATGTTTAGCATGGCCTTTGTCAGAAGCAAGACATAAGGACAATTTTAGGACTCCAAGGAAGCATGATTTAGGAAAACATTTTGCTAGCTAAATTGTATACAATAGCCACTAAGTCTTTAGGCCCCCGGAGGACTAGTGGTTAGACCACTGTGCTCTTGCCGCAGCGGCCCGGGTTTGAGTCCTGGCCAGAGAACCAACCCCAGCCAATGGAATTACACAAGACAATACACTCCCAGTTCTGGTCCTAAGCCCGGATAAAATTGGTGAAGATTGCATCAGGAAGGACATCCAGCGTAAAACCTGTGCCAAATCAAATATGCGGACCAATGATCTGCTGTGGAGACCCCTAACGGGAGCAGCCGAAAGAAGAAGAAGCCATTAAGTCTTTAATACAAACGAGGCAGATGTGAAAACAAGAAAAAAACATTACCAGGAATATCAACAATTCCCTTCGACATGACTCTCCATTCATGCAAGCAAGTGACAGGTAACCATTCATTTTCTATGCATGACAGAGCCACAATTTCAGCGTATTGAGATTTTCTCAAATTAGGTATGAAGTTGGCTTGAATGACTCCTCGTACCAATCATATGACGCTTGCGGTCTGACGTTTCTTTAGTTCCCCAAATCAAAACTTCAGTTCCTATTTGCAAGAAGCTCACATTTATTATTTGATGGGCAAAAATAATTAAAAAATGTACAACCTTGTAGCAAGAGTGGGCCTTTTATACTGATCTTTTTTAACTCAACGTTTTGGACATTGCACCAACAATTATTTGTTTTTCTGTCTCCACCTATTAAATCAAACTTTACTTGCAGGTTCTAGCAGCTAACAGAGGCTGTGGTTTGGTGAATTATTTTAGTCTGTAAAATCCAGGTTGGTCTGACCAACTACAAACAAAACTGGCGGCTTTGTCAATTGAAACGTCCAAACTTCCTTATTACTTGAGTAAATTGATCTATTAAACATCTTAAACTTTCTAACTGCCATACTGTCGTGTTATTTTCTTACAATAACTTGTCTACAAGTTATATAGCATTAGTACTGGTAATTCAGAATCTCTTTCATTTTTTTTTAACGAGCACTTACCGGATGCTGTTAACTGGTCAGACTAAGATGGATTTTTCAGGACGATTTTTTAACAAAATATCTAGAGTATACACTATATTTAAATTTGTGGACACCTGGCCATCACACCTATATGTGGGTCTTCCCTAAATGGTTGCCACAACGGTGGAAGCACACAACTGTGTATCTTTGTATGCTGTGGAATTACTGTTTCCCTTCACTGGAACTAAGGGGTCAAGACCAAACCTGTTCCAGCGTGACAATGCCCCTGTGCACAAAGCGAGCCCCATGAACACGTGGTTTGTGAGTGGAGGAACTAAAGTGTCCTGCACAGAGTCCTCACCTCAACCCCACTGAACACCTTTGTGTTCATTGAATCGGAACGCCGACCTTCCCGCCCGACATCATTGCTTGACCTCACTAATGAGCACAAATCCCCACAGCCACACTCTGAAATCTAGTGGAAAGCCTTCCCAGAAGAATGGAAGGTATTATAACAGCAAAGACGGAATAAATCTACAGGGTGTCGTGAAAGTCTCCATACATAGGGGACTATGTTTGCCAGCACCATGTCGGTTGTGCCTTCGTCAGTGGATGTTCATGGACGTCCACTTCTCGGTTGGTCCGCAACACTTCCAGTCTTTTTGAATTTGTTAATAAGTTTAACAACAGTGTCGTGTGTGACCACGTTTCCCGTTAAAGTCCATCGCAACCTTGCGACAGCTTCCCGATCCAGCCATGAGAATGATTTCAATACGTTCTTCTTTGGTCAAAGATATTCTTAAAGGCTATCAGAAAAAAAAAAAAAATACATATAATATAAACTAAGAATGAAAAATTTTGCTAAAAAGTGTTCATGTCCTCTATGTATGGAGACATTTAGGACACCTTGTAGATTGAGATGTTCAGCAAGCACATATGGGTGTGGTGGTCAGGTGTCCAAAGACTTCTGGCCAGAGTATAGTGTAGAGAGTATAGTGTATATGAACTTCTTGGGTTAAAAATAAAAAGACCAAAAAAAAAAAAGTACACATTACCTGACCAACTATTAGGTTATATTCATCTTTCCCACTAGTAGTATTAGGTATGTAAATAGCATTTCTGGAACTCGTCCATACAAGATTTTTAAATGTTTATTCAAGTGTATACTGAGTAATTGAGTAAACAGTGATGAAATATAGTCATTCAGACGTTTTTTGGTCTTATTGTAACTAAAATGCTGACTTTTTTTTCTTGAAATGTGACTTCTTGACGCCGTGTCGCTGCTCGGCACTTGGTCAGCTTTTCCTCAGCAATATCGGTGTGGCTCAGAGACACAAACAGCCTCAATCGGTAACAACATGGAATAAACAACATGGCCCACAAGAAGAGCGTTTTTATCGAAGGTCAGTAGTTACTGGAGCTAAATACTACTCCAGACACATCTTATAAGCCTAACATGGTTTGTTGGTATGTTCCAGGAGAAACGTATATGCATTTTTAATACGGTCCGGTGTTGGGCTGTTTTGTCTGTAAGGCTAGCTGTGCGTGGAGCTAGCATTAGCGTGCTAAGCTAACGCCTATGCTAGCTCGGCTAGTCAGCGGGGTGGCCATTGATTGTTTGCTTTCAGCTTTCTTGCTAACTACAGCTGCAAAAGGTGCATCCTTTCGGACAAATGTGAACAACTCAGATTATAGCTGTCACACGTACCCTTCGAATGCACCACTATTTCCCAGGTGAAGTTGTTTTATTTATTTTATTTATTTATTTTTGTTAAACGCCTGAGGTCCAGGCTATGACAGTTATCCAGCTAGCTTCAATCCAGTGCTAGTGATCTTGCTGGACTTCCTAGCTAAGTTGAACAAACATGCACGAATAAATAAAAGAAAGAAAGAAAGAAAGAAAGAAGAGAATTGTAATCTCATTGCTCATTTAAAATGAACAAAAACAAACAAACAAACAAACAAAAACTCTTCGGCAATTAGCTAGGTGCTGGCTATCTAGCTAAAGCTAAAGCTAGCTCCCAATCAGCTGTAATACAGGCCTGGTAGTTAGGAATGTAGTTAAAGCGTCATGCAAAGCACTAAATAGATGTGTTAATTAAAAATGTGGTATAGCTTAAATTTAATTTAATGCATGCTGCGTTGTGTTTTAATGTTTTAAATATAGTAATATGTCTCTGTGTATATAATGTAAGGTCCAGTAACTGACTTGGATGGCTGCTAACTAGCTGCAGCTTTGTCTGCACCCCATAAGCCGGTCATCTAATATAAAACAAAAAAACTTTTTTTTCGGGAACCTTCTTTAAACATGCATTATATACATGCTGCAGTTTAATCTGCCACTGTTATAGTACTAATCCCCACTTCTGATGCTTTCTTTAATGCTCTGCTGCTTTAGCTAGCTCAGAGGCTACACTCATGTTGGTAATGTTTGGTCTCTTTAAATTTTCAGTTGTGTATTTTTCTGAGAATTGCACTGATCCTCAGATTGTGGCAAGTCAAGACAAAGAAGTGGGATGTGGAATCTCTGGACATGGGCCCTGATGAGACATGTAGAGAAGAAATTGTTTTAAAAAAAAAAAATGTATTTGAGTGCTATAATGGGATGTCATGCATGGGGCCTGGTACACTTGTAGTGAGAAAGCTCCATCACCCATATCATCATAATAATAATAATAATAATAATAATAATATGGTCAGAGATGGTCTTGTGTCCAATAATGGACAGAGAAAAAAGAGCAGATGTGGACAAATTAGACGTCCAGGTGCTCTGGATAAGCAGATTTCATGTCTGGGCTATTATTTTTAATCCTGGTGTCCCAAAATACAAGTAGGTTTAAAACAAACAAAGAAACAAAGAAATAAAACCCTACTCCTTATTGACGTACGCAAACGTTTTCTGTTTAAACGTAATGACACCTCAGTGCTGTAACTAGCTTCTGAATCCCACCTCCTGCTGATCCACACACATCAGTCGAGGAGCATTCGGGTTGTCTAGTAACGATTGTAGTTACTGCACAGATGACTGACTATTACCGAGCCTTTATTTATCCATCTCTTAATAAAGTCGTGTAAATGTTACTACTAATAATATAGCCTTCAGTGACTATATATAAAATCTGAAGTGTGCAGTTCAGTCTAGGATAAAATATCATGTTGTGAATACAGAAGATATTGTACCATGTTGGGAAACGTTCGATGTTGACGTTCAGACCTGTGTTGAAGACGTGTTGCCGTAACGTGGTTCAGTTCTTTTCCCGTAACCGCTCCTTCTCTGGCATCATTACATTTTAACTTGTGTATAGGTCAAGATGTGGATGCAATAATAGATTGAGTGAGCATCAGTTAAAGGTGCAATAAGTGATTCTTTTTTTTAAATTCCTCGCTAGTACAAATGGCCTGCAAAATATGTAGAACATGATTTTAAGCCATGACCTCAGGACAAATGTATTATGTGGCTGAGAAAACCCATTCGGAAAACCCACTTCCGGTCCGGAGTGCTTGTTTGTGTTCGGGCCTCCCTTAAGCGGCGGTCACACTAGACGTTTCAGTTCCGCTGACGTCCATTCTTACACTCCTTGCGAATGCAGGAGATCAGAAACGCAAGCTCAATGCGAAGAAGCTTCAAAGTTCAAAAGTTCAAGTTGGATGAACTCTGACCTGCGAATTTGTATCACATGAAGACGTGTGACCGGTAGAAGATCAACACGTCACGGCGTGAACTCTTCAGAAAATCATGAACATGGACGGGAATGGGTGGAAATCTTTCAAATATCTAACCCACCTACTTAATCATTAGAGAGCTAATCTGGAAAAAAAAATGGACTAATCTTAGCTAATGCACCTTTAAATGTAGGCTGCAGGGTAAACCAGGGTTGAGATGTAGGGTTAGATAGCTGCGCAGTAAAAATAAAAGTGTTGCAAAATAATCAACGCATGGGTGGTGTGATGTGGGCTGACACAAAGCGGGGTTACAATTTTTTTTAATCCGTTTATGGTTACGTTGAATGTAAAAAGTTTATCACCTGCGCTGTCTCTGTTTGTTTCTCTCTCGAACTTAATGAGACAAAAGACGTAGCTTGTCATATTAGAGAAACCTCGAAGCTCTTCATCCTGAATGATTTTCTGTGTCAGAAATCTGAGTTACAGCTTTACCACTGACGCTGGAGCCTCCAGAATTCCCAAAATTGTTAAATAAATGTCGTTGTAACAGTGACGTATTAGAACGAGTGCATTAAAATAAACATGTGATTTGAATTGACAGCTTCTGACCAATCAGATTTGAGAATTTAGCAGCGCTGGTGTAAAACATGGGCAAGTAGAAAGAGGTTAACATGGCACCAGTTTGTGCGCTGTCGAAACAGCTCTTAAGAGAAATGATCCTTGGCACTCATTTTACAGATATATATATATATATATATATAAGAGAAAATGTTTTTTGAATAATGAATCAAACGGAGACACTATCTGTGCTCATTTTCTGCTGAAATTGCTCCGACTGAACATCATGTGGTTTGACATATAAAGCGCACCTCAATGTTCAGGGCTTTCACCGTAGGTCTGCAAGTCTGTGCCCTTATTTTGCCGTCATGATATTCATCTTTTCTGTATCTGTCTAAGCTCTCGATAGATCAGAAGCCAGCAGAGATGGAGGGTTCAAGCAGAGCTGGAGTTTTTCCCTCTCCGCTGACCGTGACGAGGAGAGGAGGAACGAGTAAGCACTTCAGTACCGCTTGTTTCAGTGTTCAGGGCTGCCGGAGCTTCACTTAATAAATGCACGCGCAAGAGAAAGAAGCTGCAGAGTCAGGACAGTTTTCACACTAACGTCGCCATATTGGGGTTTTTGGTTGTCAGAGTGATGTGTGTGTGTGTTAAGCTCAGTTTGCAAATATGGATGGAATTCATGGACCTCTTGTACATACAGTACAGCTACGCTAAATATTCGGCTCATTATGTAAATGCGAGCAATAATACTTCGGCTGTTTATTAGAGCCATAGAGTTTTATTCCACCAGCAGAACACTTTAGGTTGTCACTGTACTTTGATATTAGTGAGACGGGATTTCCACCACTGCAACCAAATAAAGAAATCATGAACCTGGGAGTTCATGTAAAGGAAAAAAAATCAAATCTGAGCCTTCTGAATGCAGGTTCCTGATTAACTTTACATCTAGTCAAAAACGTCTATTTGCATGTACGTTACCTGCAATCAGACCCAAATTTATGCACGCCCACACACACATACACACACACACACAAGGTGTTTAGAGTCAACATTACCTGTCAGTATGCAACAACACACTGAAGCTTAGTTTTCAAATGCCTTATTTGTGTCCTAAATTGTGTAAAACAAATTTTTTCCCATCTCATCCAACCTTGTAATTGTTTCTACGTCTGTAAACTACACAAACTGTGTTGGTCAGTGTGCAAGTTGCTATACGTTGTGAAGATTTTTATTGGGCGATCAGTTGCATTAAGAACAGATTATTAGGCTGCGTGTAAATATAGCGACTGCTGGGCAAGTAGTGAAAGTCACAAGTAACACATTAGGGATTAAGGTCACTCAACGATTGTATATAAAAATATTCTTGAGAGTTTTAGCACGCAATATTAAATGTAGCGCATGTTGGACCAGATATGTTCTTGGGACAGAACAAAAGGTTAAAACCTTAGAGAGACCTAAATGTCCTAGATGCTTTGCCGTCTTCCGTTGATGTTTACGCTGCATTACTGAACGTTTGACTGGAAAGCAGTTTAAGGGTGCAAATATACTTTGAACACGCGTACGTGCGTCCATGCAGCTGCTTTGTTCACATACTCGCTTGCGTATCTTATATCTTGTACATCTGGAGGATTAAATGCAGCGTCCACAAGATGGCACATCAGAGCCAAAACATCTGTCTCCACCTGGTTTCGGATTGTAACGTTTAGTGATTTCATGCACGGCGATGTTCAACGCGCTTACAAGCTCAGTTTCTCTTTAAAACTTTCCTTCTGCTGTCAGCATGACTGTTGTCATGATCTGCGTCCAAGTCAAAAACCCTCACTCGTATATACATTGAAAAATATTTACTAATCTAGAAAATCCAGAAAACTGGTACCCAAAACAGATCTTTCGGTACATTTGAGGTTTTTAAAATAAAAAAAAAAACTAATTGTAAAGGGAAAACCATAGGAATAATATACAAGTATGCGATTTGAGACACAGTGTTAGTTTGTTTATTCAGTTGGGGACACAGTATCACATGGTGCTATCCTGCCTCCATTATTTACGTTGGCATTGCACCACACGGATGTGTCACGTTAATTTCTGAGGATTGGCACAAGCAATGCGCCGAATGACCGTAGGATGCGCGTGGCAGCCATCTCGCGTACGCATAGTTAACAGCACGTATAAATCAGCCTTAACCCCTGCTGTACTCCCCCACAATGACCTTCAACAGACCAACATGAGCCACTTAGATATGGGCCAATGTTTCTTCATGCTCTTGTTTGTGCAGCAGTTTCTTCAATATATTAAGCACTGTCTCCGTGGCATATTTCACTCATGTCTGCCTGTGTTTGCTCCTCAGTCCTTCCCTGGTGACCATGGATCAAGTGGGCGGGCGTCAGGAACTTTCCCCTGAAGGGGTGAAGGTATTCACATGCACTTAATATTGTGTGCTCTCTGTTTCTCTCCTTAACCCTCCTGTCCTTTTTGCTTTGTCCAAACGTCTATCACTTAGGTCCTCCCTAGCCCTACTCTCACTCCTACTGGAATTTATTGTAGCTTTGCACTGCACAGCTTATCTTTTCATGGTTTCCATGAGGAGAGTGATTATTTTGCTGATGATAGAAACAGATTTTTCCTCCACCTCTGAGCTGTTTTTAAGAAGGAAGGGAATATTATCTCATACAAATATGCCAAAGGTGCATGAAAGCTGGTTATAAATGTATTCATGTATAAACTAATTTGCAATATTTATTTCACTGGTCTGCTTGGAAATGTTGTCCTGCCGTCCTTCATTGTATGATAACCTTAAAAAATAAAATGTCACGGTTATTATGGTATCATGCATTACCGTATATCATACGCGTGTGTGTGTGTGTGTGTGTGTGTGCACATTCTCCTGGAGGGGGTCTGTTGTAATATTTTCTGGTTGTCCATGTGGAAGTATATTTTAAGGGTATTTGAGGCATACAAATTCGATTTGTTCGGTGGCAGAGGTGTCCCCCGAGTTCTACTTGTTAATATAATATTTGATCTTTTATTATAACCGTTTGTTGTAATTTACCTAAAACTTGTCTCAACTCGTACAAGTCTTTTTAAACATCATCTGTGGTGTTTTTTGTTTTGTTTTGTTTTTTTGGTGTTCTGCTTTTAAACTCGGCCAGTTTTTATGTTTCGTTTCGGTTTTGGCAGGAGACGATAGAAAAACAGCGCTTCCTGGACCATCTTTAAACTGAACAAAAAGTGTGAAAACTCTTTGTCCCCCCACAGGATACATCAAAATCTTTACCGAAAGACCTTTCTGAGGACAGCATTTCCATAAAATCTCTTGCATCACCAGAATTTGGTCATTATAAAATGAAATGAAAGAGCGGCTCTGAGGAAAAGTGGTGCGCTAAGCCCAAAAAAAAGTGACGCAAAGGCATTTAAATCAGTGTTTTGTATTACTCAGCGATAAGGTAGCTGTGAGACTGACACCGTAACAGCCCTCCTGTCAGCTATGTAGCACATTCCTCCCTCTCGCTTACACACAAACGGTCTTTCTTTTTTCTCTCTCAGCAGGCGCCCCCTCTGAGGCACTTTGACCCCTTGGAGCCTATGAAGACGTACGAACGGCGGCCAAATCATTTCAAGTCCCTGAACAGAATGGGAACGGGCAAGCCCAGGTATCAGCTCCATGTGCAATGTGATCAGAGGGTTAATGCTGTTTAAGTGGTTTGTCAGCGCAGAACTGTAATTTAAGAAGCTGCTTAAGTACTGGAAGTATTCCATCTAGGTTTACAAATCAATATCATTAATGAATGTATGTTATGCTTTATTATATAATTTATTCCAACTTATTAATGAATTACTGGCTTTGCCTGTTGAAGTAGTAGCATAGTCTTGTCCCATAGCTGCATAGTATGATAGGATTAACACTATACCGAATATCCGTGTCGGGTCAGTTCCGCCCTGTAACGCTCGATCGGCCTCGGATCACATTTGACATATGTTTTAATCCAATCCACTTATGTCTTTTAGGATGTAAATCTGTCTGATGTTTACTGATATGACCAAGAACCTGCTCTTGAACATAGGACACAGTTTGTCTTGATGGCTGAAATGAGATCAGCCTCGATCATCAAAATGATGAAAAACATGGAATTTTAGTGGCATCTCTAGGATTAAGTGTAAAAATATTGCGAATTACACAAGCAAACGTTCTCCTGGGAGAGCATTTTACATGGTCTGAGTTTGACATTTCCTGCTATATTTAGTTCTGGCATCTGAAATGTGTTTTTTCCCTTGAATGTGTTTCAACTAGAGATACAGTTAAACAAGAATTTAAAGATTTAATTCCACATCCATTGCTGTCCAAGACACCCTGCCTACCTCTACATATGCATCCTGATCTAATTATGAAAAAACAGCGTTACTGCCGAATATTAAAGAATTATATTTACAATAGGAATTGAGTTCTCAGTTTGATTATCAGCATCATTCACATCGGTGTCTGTCTCATGAGGTTAAAGTCAGTTGCAGCATTTAAACACAAGCCTCATAGTAGTCTCTTCACTCGTCCGATCTCGGTTCTTGCTAATGTCAGTGCTGAAATAATCACAGATTAATTCAGTCAGGCTTTATTGCTCTATTTTACTCAGGTTATTTAAAATTTGTGGACCTTTCTCTGCTGTGCGGAGTGTGCCAGCACCCTTTAACAGCTTGATGGTGCAGTACCTCATCACCACTGATTATGCTAATGAAAAGTTCGATATTGCATGCAGCTATCTAACAGCTTGATCAGAGTGTGCCATTCATTGTGTGTGAGAAGCACACTTGGTTAGCAAGACTTATTTAAAATGCGTTCACATTACAAGCTTCATCACACTGTTCCGATTTTTGCACTCAGATCGGATCTGTCAATCTTGACGTAACTGTAAGTGTGAACACACCTGTTTCCCGAAATGCCCTGCATGCGTGCATTGATAGCAATTTACACGCAGCACAAACGGCAAATGTTGTTTTTGTGAGATAATCTATGACAGTATAAGCAGCAAGCCGGTGTCACAGTTTGCTCAGGAGGTTGGCAGTCAAGCTTTTCATGTGGAAGAGGGCGGATAGCGCTTTTCTCTGATTGTGTTACGCTACCCTTTGACACTACAGTTAGCCTTCACCTTCACCTGGTTTGTAGCTGATAGGAGATAGATGTTGGGTGTGAATTGGTTAAGACAGTGTATTCTGGGGACAATCCAAAAAAAAACAAAACAAACCCCAACCTATCCAACAGTAAACTAGGATTTTATCGTCATTAACCTATAAGGAGTTTTCCATGCTGGACTGTGCTCTCATTTATTCAACGATTTCAGTTAAGCTGCCAGAGCTCATTTTAGGAAGTGGTACGTCATTAAATAGTGTAACATGATAAACAAATTTGTTATTGCGCACATTTATTGCACTGAATTATTTATTTTCATCATTAGCAGTGTAGCTTAAACATGCGTTGAAGCTAGAAATCGTAGCCTGTGTACATGTAAATGAAATCCAGCTTGGCTCGTTCTTTCCTGCACAAATAAAAAAGCCTGTAAATAGCCTTTGTCCTGAATAGTTCTTGCTTTAACTACGGAAAAGACGACTAGTTATTTAGTCAACTACTTTTTTGAATTACTGGTCGACTATTAAAAATTATGCTGCATTCGACTTGGTAATTCGCAGGTCAGAATGTATGACATTTTCAACACTTGAC
>CM040483.1:6521124-6539169 GCA_022758105.1 Pangasianodon gigas
TAAAACAAATACTTGTATATACAGTATAACTAATCTAAAAGTAAGAAGTGCTGCTTTGTTTACTTCTTATGCTTTAAGCGGCCATGTTGATTTGATGCCACGAAAACCAGGAAGGAACTCGTAGTTGAGAAGACTGCCATTAGTAGGAATTTCAAGACGAGGGGGCGTTTTCCTGGTTGGCGGTTGGGAATTAGAAGTTGTGAGAATTACTCTCGCCGAACCCAGCATTAGTAGTCACGCAGCTCCTAATGTACTGGCATTAAAATGAATACTTCAGCTGTTGTTGGACTCAGCCCTGATGTGTGTGCTTCACTCATCTCATTCCCAGTGAAGCCCCGCACACGATGGCCATTTCCCCACTACCCAACAGAACCAATTATTTAATTATGAGTCCAGCGCCATCTCAAGGAGTGGTAGTTCAAGGAAGGCTGTTTCAACACGCTCATCTCCCCTCTTCTGTTAGAAAGCCAGTCCAAAGGTACAGCACAGCAGATTGCATCCCATCTTTCTCTTCACTGTTATATCGTACTCTTGTTAAAAGGCAGCAGCTTGATTCACTTGTGTGTGAACTAAGTGATCGTTGGTGATTTATTTCAAAAATCAGTTACAAATTCAGCAAAAACAGAATTTTTTTTTTTAGGGCTGTTATGTACTGCTTTTAATTATTTACTGTTTATGTATGCATGTACTTTCTCCATTTTAAAGCAACCTTGACTTGAAAGAAAGGTAAGGCTCATATGAAGTTTGTTTAGCCTGCCTCTGTGTGGTCTTTTCCTAGCTCTAGTAATTCAGCAGCAGAATTGGCTGTTTAGGATGTCTCGGCTATCACACAGTCTTTAATGGATCCCTTTCATCCGTCTCTCACATGCATCTAATGATTTGTGTATGGAAATGCACACAGTAATAGTTTGCATGCTCTACGCAGCATTTCATGCAACCTTTTTGCGAGCACACGTCGTGCATGTTAATTAGCGTATGTCCTGAATTCAGATAGCATGCTCTCATATTATCATATTGAATCAAATTAGAACTGATGTCTTTCAGTATGTTATTTTTTATCTTCATGCTTTATATATATATATATGTGTGTATATGTGATTAAATGTTTTCTCCCATTCTGACAGATCTGACTTCACCACCCAAAGAGCAGAGCTAGACAAAATCATTCTCACCTGCCCAGAGATTTCAGGTAAGCTTTAGTGCTCTTATGGCCTGTTATTTTATTTATTTGTTTACTGTGCTTAAAAAATTATAATTTAGAGATGTGGAGGATGCAATGGGGAAGGAGAAGGGGAAGAAATGGGGAGGAGCTATTGCATTGCATGCACAGCATTTCTTGTTTGCTGTGCATTCAGTTCTTACAAAAGTGTACATAAATGAAGAAAGAAAAAGGAAAAATGGGTAAATAAACCTGGATCAACTGAATTTGTAAATGGGACTTTTTTTATTTCAGTGCACATCGATGGACTCATGTTGACTTTGACTTGTAAATGACCTTAAGAAATTAAGGTCATTAAGCTAGGATATTTAAAATGTCTATTAAAACAAGGCCAAAAATGTACAGCTAAGTATTTTTTTTAAAAATTATATTAATTTCTTGTCTAAAATATGAGACACTGGAACGGTAAAGTAAATAGGGGGACTAGTGTTCGCCTTTGGGTGTGCGATTTAGAAATTACACATGCAAAGCCATTCTTCGGCTGCCAAGTCATATCAGATTTGCATATAAACCAGGATGCCAAATTATGGCACCGAAACAAGTTAACCGGTTTATATAAAGTGCTTTATTTACTCTTCCTGCGGGATGTACCAATGGTACAGTCTGCTGGAGATAAATCCTGCAGTGAATCATGCCTTGTCTCTGTAGCTATTTGATTCGCCCTTTCGGATGGGAGGAGTGTCTCCATTTTAGCTCCATTTTCCAGGGAATAATGTTTCCTGGCAGTGGAAGCTAGGTACTCAATCAGTGCTCAAGGACGACGTGATGTTTGAGCCAGACGGTGCTGCTTTTATTTCCCCCCAAGTGGACATTCTCAGTAATTCTCATCAGTAAACAGACTTTTGTTCTTATTAAGGAATAATGGTAATCTGAACCATTGTTACTGTTATAGGAAAATTGGCCTTGGATCTTCACAATACAGCACTTCCCCCAATTTTTTTGGCCTTCAGGTGCTCACTGACTTTTGTTTGTGTCGTCTGCATTTGATGAGAATGGCATGCGCATGGCAGGCAAAAAGATGTGCTGGTGCATGACTGAGGGAATGGAGAAAGGAACAGAGTGTTTCATGGTTGTGCGCTGTTTAAGACAGCACAGCCTGTGGGGATGTGTGTGTATGTATGAGTGTGTGTGTGTGTGTCTGCCAAATGAGGAAAAGCTCTATGGTGGTGTGTGTCCGCGTACGCCAGAGTGGATTGCTGGCCTCTGATTAATCTGCGTCTCCTGTGAGGGGAAGGAATGAGAGAAGTGAAGCTAGAAAACGAAAAAGGAGATGGATGGTATCTCAGTCCTCGGCGGCTTTAAAAAGATACGGCCTGTTCCCTTGGCAATGTCTGAATAGAATACACAAATGGTCTAGACACGGGCAGTTGGATAACCTTTTGAAGCAGTGAGTCACAACGGATGGTTCCAGACCATTCGCCTCCTACCGTGTCTCATTTTCAGTGTGTTAGATGCATAAGGCTTCACTGAATTATGTGTCTTGCACAGACTGTTGATTTAAGAATTCAGATGCTTAAAGTGACTGTTTAATCCCTTTTGCCCAGTACTAACTGTATGTTAAGTGTAGTATAGTATTTATTCTTGCATGAAGGGTTAACCTTGAGCTAGGGAAATGTCTTTCTTTCCTACAGTGCTTTGGAAGACAGTGGAGCCTGCTTAATATTCTGATACCATGACAGCTTTGTCACTAGGAGCAAGCCAGCAATATGCCCCTTACAGAGAAAAAATAAGAAATATAACATATTTCCTTTGTTGAACTGAATAATGCATAGGATGCATTATCATGTGTTTCAGATTTATTAACTTTTGAGCTGCCAGTTTATTAGGCAGTTGTGTATATGGGAGGAAAAAAGTTATATGTTCTGATTTGCCTTCTTATTAGACAGGAAGGTAGGTGTACCTAATAAACTGTGCATGCCATTGCTATTTATAGAAACAGGCACATAGCAGTCTGCCTTTTCTTGTACTCTGTCCTCCAGACTCGGACACTCTGAACATAAAGAGATGCGTCCAGCCGAAGAGGCGGCCGATGTTTGAAAGCATCGGCACAGCAGAGGTGAGGATCGTTTAAACAGCTCATAGTGTACATGCTATGTAGCACAGGTGCAGATGATGGAAGGTGAACAGTCACCAGCACAGATTTCACTGAGGATTAGTGCTAAAGAGAAATGTCAATAAACCAGATATTAAAATGTGTTAGTTAAATGGTTTAGTGTTTGATTCCAATCAGATTTTATTCAGCCTATAACTTTATTCTGACACAGTTCAGACAAATCCCAAGTGACGTCCTGTTCGCTATATACAAATATAAACTATATATCACTATATATAAATTCAGCTCTACCAGACCATGTTATAATTTGCATTACTTTTTGTCCATGTTCCTGTTTCAAATGTCTGATATCAAGAAGTGCAATTTACAAGTTAAAAAAAACACATTAAATTTTAATGGTCAGACTCATGGCTGGGAATCTGATTCTATCAGGATTTGAAACCACATACAAATGTGACTTGAATCCAGTTGAAATCCAATTGAAAGAAAAGTCAGAGTGATGCTTTTTTCTGTTTTCCCCTGCTTAAATTAAATATATCAAAAAATCTAATTTTAGCTACCCGCCTTAGCATAGGCATACTGTCCTAACTGCTGACCACCTTCAATGTTCCTTCCCTCTCTGTCTCCCCAACAGTCATTGCAGCCAGACGAGTACTTCACTGTGTGCGGAAAGTGTGGCCAGCGAAGCGAAGACCACACGAAGTGTGAAAGCTGCGGGAACCCACTGCCTGCTGAAGTGCCCCTTCTGCCTGCTGTCCCGTCCTCACCTGCCCCTCGAGTGCCTGTACGCTCCCTTCCCTCTTCCGGCTCTCCCAGCATCACTCAGCTCAGCAAGAGCTTCTACGGCGTGACGTCTGGGGGGCGCTCTACCCACGCTGAAACGGCTATGAACCCACCGGCACGCATTACCCGTGGGGGTCTGTTGCTCCCTCACAATGGCGCCAAGCTGACCATGGGAAAGAGGCAGCCTCTGGCCAAGCAGCATGAACTCAATGACCCCAGTGAGTGCAGTTTAATAGACATCAGTGTTATTGATATGGTGTCCATTAAACCAGAGTTACATGGAGGCATTAATCGGTGACGTTAATTGGTTATTCAATACATTGCTATATTCGCCACACATGATATTGAGAACACTAAAACAGAACATAAACGGTATCTTCAAAATTACTCGTCTTAGTCTAGGTCTATATAAAGTCTTTTCCCATCCCTAGAGTGCACCATGATGCACCCTTCTGCTCACGCGCTGTGTTTAATTGCAGTTGTACTGTCCAGTGATGAAGATGACGAGGCTGACAGTTCTAGCACGGGCAGCGTCAACCGGTTGGACAGCGTCTCTCCAAGGCCTGCTGACTCCGCCCACTCCTCCCCAGCGCCTTCCAGTGGGAGAGTGGAAGCGGCCGTTAAAGAAGTCGCAGAACACGAAGAGCAGGCTTGTGAATTTTTCACTGACATGGACCAGAGGAGCATGGTACCCAGAAGGAACCGCTTAAAAGATTCAGTAAGGGCTTGTTCACTGAACACTGTTTTTTGCCCAATTTTGTTCTTTTACGATCATGCAAAATTGAGTTCATTAGCTAATTAATTGTGTGGTGTGTCAGAGCAAATACACAACATTGTGACCCTACAGAAAAAGGAAAAATAATAGTTTAATTACAGAGGTTGTTTTCCTCTGTCTCAGTGTTCTGCATGAGTAGAAAGTTGAAGGTCTTTGAGTAAGGAGTACAGTATTCACGGTTTTGTTTAAACTGCTCTCCCAGCAATTTCGTAACGCCTTGTGTGAGGACCCGTCTCCATCTAAGAAACGTAAATTGGGACAGATGCCAAAGTTGGAGAGCATTATTCTGGAGTGCAGGAGCGTACGGATAGGAACTCTGCGCAGGATGGTCACCAAACCTGTCATTGTAAGATCAGTTCTTTATTCCTTTGTCAAATACTATATGTATGAGAAGACTGTGTGGATGTGATTTGTCAGCACAGGTCCAGCACATGTGAATATCTGAAATCTGAAAAAGCAGCACATTCTTACTTGTCTCATTGCATACTTTCTTTTTCTCTCTCTCTTTATTTATTTATTTTTTATTTTTTGATAGTTCACAGTAGAGTACATACAGCTTGAGACAGAAGGTAAGTGATGGCATATGTAGGTCATTTTTTTCCATTTGATAGGTTGCCTTGGGGTTGCAAGGCTTTTTATTATTTAATTCCAACATATTAAATATTAGATGTGACACTGTAAAAAAAAAAAAAAAAATAAATAAATAAAATAAAGTGTGCTTATATTATAGGATTTGGTTTATAACTTTGCGTTTTAAATGAGGGTGACACACAATCCCATTTAACACCACATCTGTGCAGACTTTTGCTTCATGAGTTAATGGGTCTCTGGCCTGGATTTTAAGTTGCACTCTTGCCATTCCCACTGCCTTACCTTAACCTCCTGAAAAACGTAATCAGGTGTGTGTATTCTAATAGTATCTATGGCAGGGGTGTCCAGTTTTATACACAGAGCAGGTGTGGGGTTTAATTCCAGCCAAATAGGAGATAAAACTGTGGAATCAGGTGTGCTTCTGCACCCGATGTGGCTAATGTTGCAGACCCTTGATCTGAGGAGTCTGTCAGTTCCTGAGGAGTTGGCCCTTTAACCATTTTGAGAAATGGCTGTGTACAGGTCAGGAAATCGACGTGCTGGAGAAGGTGCGCCTCAGGTCATCGGAGCTGACAAGCTGCGAATGGTGCAGCGTTAGGAAGCTGCCTGTCCTCTTTTTCCAGACCAGTGACAGTGAGTGCCAGCGCCTGCGCACCCAGCTCCAGATGTCCCAGGAGAGCGGCGGACTGTGGTACGACTGCAGTGGCGAAAGTGAGTGTCTCGTTTACATCAATTCAGTTTTATTTGCGTAGCGCTTTTAACAATGGACATTGTCACAAAGCAGCTTTACAGAAATATATAAAATCAGGATATAAATTTATCCCTAATGAGCAAGCCAGAGGTGACAGTGGCAAGGAAAATCTCCCTGAGACAAAATGAGGAAGAAACCTTGAGAGGAACCAGATTCAAAAGGGAACCCATCTGCATCTGGGTGACACCGGATAGTGCAATTATAGATAATTCCCTTCTATGTACTTCATGTAACCAACTCTGTACTACATGGTCAAAAAGTACATTTGCGTAACCAGGAAATTCATAATAGTTTTCACATGAAGTCTGTTTTGTTGAAGTTATCAACTATTCACTGATGGAGACTTGAATGCAGAACTGTTGGTGAGAAGTGAAGTCCTAAAGCTCTCATAACAATTGTAGTCCTAAGCCATCATAGCAAAACTGTTCATATCAATTGCAGTCCAAAGCCATCTTCATGGTATCTAAGTGGTACCAGCCACAGTAATCTCATGTATCTTTAGGCTGTCCATGTGGGGCTATCTGCAGCAGCAGCGAGTGGTTTCCAGGTGATGAGAACTCCAACCAGAAGTAGGGCATCACGATGGATCAGGAAGGTCCGGAGAGCAGAAGGGGTCAGGATCACTGGTATCTCAGTATTACAGGAGTAGAATGTGTAGCGAGAGAGAGGGAGAGAGAGAAATACACAAATTATTAGGTATGCTAATTGTCATGTAGTGGTTAAGGGCAATGTACATTGTGTGCAGAGTGCAAGCAGGGACTCTGGCAAGACTAGCTATGACAGCATAACTAAAAGGGAGAGCCAGAAGGTAACACAGACATGAAGGCACCCTGAGAAAGCTCTGCCCCCTGCTGTAGCCTTCACTATTTGAGGTACCAACAAATAGCCTGCACCTTTTGATCGAAGTAGGCGTGGCGGATCATAAAAGACCGAAGGTTTGCTCAGGTACTGTGGCACGAGACCATTCAGTGCTTTATAGGTCAATAGTAGCACTTTATAATCAGTGCAAAATTTGACTGGGAGCCAGTGCAGTGTGGATAAGATAGGGGTGATGTGTTCATATCTTCTGGTTCTGGTAAGGACTCTCGTTGCTGCATTCTGGACTAATCGGAGCTTGTTTATGCATCTACTGGAACATCCAGACAGTAAGGCATTACAATAATCCAACCTAGAAGTAACATAAGCATGACCTAGGTTTTCTGCATCGTGTAGTGACAATATATTTCTTATGTTAGCAATATTTCTGAGATGAACGAAGACTATCCTAGTAATATTATCTACATGAGTTTCAAATGACAGACTAGAGTCAATAATCACACCAAAGTCTTTTACTGCTGCACATGATGAAACAGAAAGGCCATCCAGAGTTACTATGTAATCAGAAAGCTTACTTCTAGCTGTGTGTGGTCCTCATACAAGTACTTCTGTCTTGTGTCTGTCAGATTTAAGTAGAAGGAAGTTAATGAGCATATAGTGTCAAATGTCTTTTACACATTCCTCAACTTTATTAAGCTGGGGTCTGTCATCTGGCTTTGCTGAAACATACAACTGTGTGTCGTCAACATAACAGTGGAAGCTAATACCATGTTTACGAATAATTTTACCCAGAAGTAGCATATATAAAGAAAAAAGCAGTGGGCCTACAACAGAACCTTGTGGAACACCAAACTATACCTTAGTATGTGTCGAGACGTCACCATTTACATCTACAACCTGATAACAATCAGTCAAATAAGACCCGAGCCAGGAGTGTAGCGGAATGTTGACTCAACGTATAAGCATTCAGTCGCCTGATCAAGTTCTGTGGGATAAGATGGTGATCCAATCATAGTTGATAACTCTGGGAGATTATTGAAAAAAAACTGCAGTAGCTGACGTGAATGTATGTTTGACGCGGTTCCGTGGCACGGTGCATATATTATGACTAAGACACATTTTAAATGAGATGAGATAATAATCTGAGATAGCTTCAGACTATGGAAATATGACTATATTTACTATATTTAATCCGAATGTTAGTATTAGGTCACCACTATGAGTGGGTACTATTACATCCTGATTAACCCCCACTGAATCTAGAACGGACACAACCGCTGTCCTCAGAGGGTCTTGCGGATGATCAAAATGAATATTAAAGTCTCCAGCAATTATTGCTTTGTCTAAAGAAACAACCAGGTCTGAGATGAATTCCGCAAATTCACAAAGGTATTCAGAATATGGGTGTGTAAATAATAATTAACAGAATCGACTGGGTAGTCTTATTTTTTGTGGCTACATATGTTAGTATAAAGAACTTCAAATGTGTTGAATTTACGTCTAGGTTTTTGTGAGATGCCTAGATTATTCAATTTTATTTGTATAGCACTTTTAACAGTGGACATTGTCACAAAGCTTTACAGAAATAAATACATTCAAATTAAATTAAATCAAAATAAATTGTAAATATGTGAATTTATCCCTAATGAGCAAGCCAGAGGTGATGGTGGCAAGGAAAAACTTCCTGAGGCGATATGAGGAAGAAACCTTGAGAGGAACCAGACTCAAAAGGCAACCCATCCTCATCTGGGTGATAATGGATAGTGCAATTATAAATAATTCCCTTCTATAACTGTGTACTACATGGACAAATGGTGCAATTGTGTAACCAGTCAATTCGTTACAGTTTTCACATCTAGTCCGGCTTGTTGAACCTATCCACCGTCCACTGATGGAGACCTGAATGCAGAACTGCTCTCGGCAACCGCATCCCCAAAGCCACCACAGCAATCGCAGTCCCAAGCCATCACAGTACAACTGCCCATATGAGATCCCCAAGCCATCTCCACAGCCCCCAGGTGGCACCATCCTCAGCAATCCCAGTGATCTTCAGGCCGTCCATGTGGGGCCATCCTCAGCAGCACCGAGTGATCTCAACTGATGAGAACAGAAACAGCAGTCAAACATCCCAGTTCACCACAACACTCTGTCTGTGAGCCCTCCAGGCCTGCTCTTTTACCTAAGGAAAAAAAACTATTCACAAAATGCTTGACTAAACAAATATGTTTTCAGCCCAGACTTAAACACTGAGACTAATTGGCAGGCTGTTCCATAACTGTGGGGCTTTGTAAGAGAAAGCTCTACCCCCTGCTGTAGCCTTCAATATTTGAGGTAATTTCACGTGCCTTAAGATAGACTCCTATAACCAGAGCTCTTTCAGGTTTCTCAGCGGATGCCTCACTGGGAAGAGCAAACCTGTTAGATACATGAAGCAGAGAGGAGTGGTACTCCCATGGGCAAGCCTTAGCATTAGCTTTGGCTTTGCGATTTTCCCACTGAGTTTGTCACCTTTTTGTCCCACTGTGAGGGCTCTAATGCTGGAGTTGGAAGATTGCTATCTCTGTCGAAGGCATCCAGACTTTCCCCTACAGGAACTATGCTGCTCTCTCTCGACTAACTAATATACACTTATCACAAATAAAGCTATTACTAACGACGGAGGAAGAATGACTAAACATTCTGCACTCAACACACTGAACAAGCTGAACAATTGCCATGTTGAGTGTTTCACGTACCTTAATCGAAGATTTGTTGATATTATTTTAAACAGATCCGATGTGGTTGGCCTCCACTTGCTGTCTTGAGACAAGAAAACGAAAGTGTTCTTCGAGAAAATGGAAAAAATGCGGGCGAAGAGGAAAGTGAAAAATACAGCAAATGAAAACGATAGCGCAAACTTATTGATGAAAATAAAAAAATGGAATAATTTAAACACTGTCACAGGCAAGAAACTCCCGGCAAATGATATATTGCTTCAAAATCTGGAAGCAATTTGCTATCATCTTTATTTTCTAAAATAAATCAGTTCCATACATTTCAAATACATATTGAGACTACAATATTTTTACATGCACAGTAATAATCCAGTAATTATCTGAATTTAGCAAATGGTTCAAGTGGTCGTTATGTGTTATTGGATTTCATGAAGTCCAGCGTTGAACACACAATCTACTCGATTTAAAATTGGGAATGTAAACTGATAGCTACTCATGATGAATTTAATAGTTACTAAAGACAGCAAGAACATTATTATTGAGGGAGCCACATATACCTGAAGTTTTGACATTAACATGTTACTTACAGTATATACGATTTTTTCCTCTTTTCTCCAGACTTGGATGAGAAATACATAGTGTTGATTTTCGAGAATGGCCTTTCGATGCAAGAGCAGATGATTTTAGAAGACATCCTGGTTGAGATTGGCCGAAACAACAAGCTTACACGTTTTCCTGCTAGACTGACCTTCGACGAAGCCAACGTTAGACTGGTTCAGTATAACAAAGCATCAAAAGAGAAGGAAAAGGTGTGTGACCTTTACAAATATTATGAATGTAAAAATTTTAAAAGTCATTTACTGTAGTATAGGTATAGCTGAAGATAGAAAGTCTCACCTGGTCGCTTGGAGAATCGGTGAGCCTGTACCCACTGTAGCCTCAGATTCTGTGTAAACTCTACAGACCGTTGTGTGTGAAAATTCCAGGAGATCAGTAGTTTCTGAAATCCTCAAACCAGCCCATCTGGTACCAACAACCATCAATGGTACCAACAGCGGTCAAAGTCACAGACTTGTAAATACATGATTTTATGCATTGTGCTGCTGTGTATATATATATATATATACATACACGCCAGCATGCACCTATACACACACCTATTCACCTGCACATTCATTCAATTATCCAATCAGCCAATCATAGATCTCCTCCTGTTTGATTCAGAGACAGTGACTGAAAAGGCTTGATTTCACTGCGACTACAGTAGCCTGTGTGTACGTCATTTTTTTACATAATGGAGTAGGGTGAATAAATCACACACACTTGCTGAATGGGCTTTAGGACACATTATATTTATAGTGAATCTAAAATTTAATCTCACTTTGAAGCTGAGCACATCATGGCTGCAGACATGTAAATAAGATTATAATTCTTCTCTGCACCAGACTCATCCAGCTGTTTTACAGAATTGATTATTTAAAAAAAAAATAATGAAGTTTCATGGCTTAACAGTGTTTTTTAGTAAGATTTTTTTAAACATCTGTATATTGTCCCCAGGCAAAAGCACAGAAAGCCAAATTGGTTTCATCCCCTACAACATCTGCCACGACTGTGACAACAGTAAATGCCTCGGTCACCACGGCAACAGCAACCGCAGCAACGGCAAGCACAGTAACAGCGACCCCAGCTGCATCGACAGAGACGACAGTCCAGACCCGATTTTCCACTCCCCTTCATGGGATCTACGATGAAGATGATGATGAGGATATGGCAGAGCTGCAGCCTACTTTCACAGGCCCTATCATCAAGTAAGATCAAATGTTACATGTCACTAATTAATTTCAGTAAATTCAGAAGAAGAGTTTGAGCTTGCTTTTTACATAATGAGTGGTTTAAAAAACAGGCACATGGTGCACAGAATGGTGTTTAAAATGGTATTTTAGTAATCTTTACATTAGTTTGTTCATCTAAATACTTTGCATATGTCCTGCACACAAACCTGCTAGATAGTAGGCTTTAGCATTTTTTAAACTTTTGTATAATAACTTCTGTAGAACTCGTGTATGGGATAATGTATACATATTTTTCTTCCTTCTTTACTAGGTTGATAGTGTATCCCCCTCCTCCAGCTAAAGGTGGAATCTCTGTGACCAATGAAGACCTTCACTGTCTAAACGACGGAGAATTTCTGAATGACGTCATTATAGACTTTTATTTAAAGTGAGTGTGTTTTATTCTACTAAACACCAACCTTTAGATTTTATTTATAAACAGCAGTCTTATCTAAAACTAGATATTGTGGGATGCTAGTAAACCATCACCATTTTCAGTGTAGGGTTGTACAAAAGCAAAATCAGGGGGAGAAAAAAGGTTTATTTGATGGACAAGACAATGACAAGAACAGATTTATGATTGATTCATGATTGATCTTTCCAAGAAGGGTTTATGGGCTGCGCTTTAATTCAGGGCTTCTGAAATTATTTGGACAGTGACCCCATTTTATGAGTCCAAAATTCTAGGGACCTCACCGGTATAACTTTGATTAACATGGGAGAGTAACATGAGAACACGGTAATGCTGTAGTGTGTAAAAAGGGCTTAAGAGGGACGTCTAGTTAAACTAAATCTAAGATAATGAAATTTATTTGTGTGTTTAAAACAAAACAAATTCAGTTCAACTGCATAGAACTCAATTTGTTATGGGGATGGGTCTGGGGTCACTCTCATGAAAATCTATCTTTAATTAACAGAAACTCCATTAAGACTAACACCTAAATCCTGCTTGGTCCAAAATTCATGAAAGTATATAATCATATAGGTATATGAATTAGACTTGATTAGAAAATCCAAATTGCACAGAATAATATAGGCATGTGCAAAAGGAGGAGTACTTTTAAACACAATCTTTTGCTGGAATAAAGGCACACTTATAGCAGAAGCCTTTATTTGTCACATATACATTACAGCACAGTGAAATTCTTTTCTTCGCATATCCCAGCTTGTTAGGAAGCTGCGGTCAGAGCGCAGGATCAGCCGTGATACAGCGCCCCTGGAGCAGAGAGGGTTAAGGGCCTTGCTCAAGGGCCCAACAGTGGCGGCTTGGCAGTGCTGGGGCTTGAACTCCCAACCTTCTGATCAGTAACCCAGAGCCTGAACCACTGAGCATGATGAAAAAGATAATTTTGTGGCTTTTTACAGATATCTCTTTATGGAGAAGTTGAAAAAGGAGGATGCAGGCAGGAGTCACGTTTTCAGCTCCTTCTTCTACAAGAGACTCAACCAGAGAGAAAGAAGAAGTGCACCGGACACAACTAACCTACCGTAGGTTCTTCTCAGTCCCACATGACTAGTAGCTCTGCCTCACACTGACCTTCTTGAAACATGATCAATCTACTGCAGATGTAGTTCATTCACACAGGACCATCCTGCTCTGTTTGCATTGCCTTAATCAGGCATGATGACGTTCCCGTTTTTATGCATTCGATTTAAATCTGTTTTTCTAAATGGGTCAAGGCCTAATTTGAAGTCATGCATCACTGATCTGATCTAGATTGTCTTTTGTAACTCTTCCTAGAATACAGAAGAGGAAGCACAATCGGGTAAAAACATGGACGCGACATGTGGACCTTTTTCAGAAGGACTTCATCTTTGTTCCCATCAATGAGTCGTAAGCCATTGTTTGCTAAATCAAGTGGAACAGGAGTTGATCTGTTGAGTATGACACCTTTGGGGCATGCTGTTACAGGAGTTTAATCCACGGTGGGGTGGTGATGTGGTGATGTAATCAATACCACAGTCAGAACTATCTCATTCCTGTACAAGTGTTAATTGCGTTACTGTGTTTATCATATTTAATATATCATAACGCTAATATTTCAACTTTCACTCACGTTATTATTTATTTCAGGGTAAATTGGCTATGTGCTAATAGACGCTATGGATTGCTCTATGCTGGGGGGATATTATTATTATTATCATTATTATTATTATTATTATTATTATTACTACTACTCATTATTTTCCTTCTCCATTTCTCTCTTCATTTCTCCATTTTCCCCTGAGCAGAGCACACTGGTATCTTGCAGTGATCTGCTTCCCAGGTCTAGAGGGACCCTGCATGGAGCCCAATCCTCAGTATCAGCCCCAGACGCAGTCCCAGGCCCAGGCTTTGTCCCCGTCTGAGTTAGGGAGCTCTGTCCTAAGCGAAGGAGGCACCGAGGAGCCCTCGCCTCACACCGAGCCCCTCTCCTTTAATCCAGAGGAGGGTAATACGGAAGCCGAGGGACAGGACGTGAGCCACTCGAGTATGCCTTCCTGTCCACATCGATCCCAAGAGCACAGCTGCACTCACAGCCAAAGGGTCAACGGACAGGTTCAGTCACATTACACAGGTGAGTGTTACAGAACAATCTGAAGCACATGATGAGGAAAGGGGGCTGGGGATTGGATGATGACAATTTAGAATGCAAGTATTGTTGTTTCAAAAAAAAAAAAAAAGTTAGTGTTAATAATGGTTTCTTTTTGATTTTTAAGATGGTTTGCAAAGAATCAGTGTGTGTTATAGCGGTGAAGATCCTGGCACCTTCTCAGATGACCAAAGCTCCTCTCATGTAAGTGTTTTGTTTGTTTATTTATTTATTTTAATTTACTGATTCAGGGCCAATTAAGTTCATTAGCTCATGAGTTTGAAGAGTTAAATGCTCATGTGATTTTAAGAGGATTATAACCTCAACAGCAAAGAGTAAATCATAGAATACAATAAGGGACAGAAGGCAAACGTTTTAATTTGCATAAATATTATTACATTCCACTCTTCTCAGTTTTCTCATTAAGGTCTAAACTAATTCAAGTAATGATTCAGTGGCACTGCTCGCAGAGACATAATGTGGATTAATGCCCTGTAGTGTATTATTTTCATATAATTTCACAGTCTGGAGTGTGTTATTCCACTTATACCACAGCGATTTGTCAACGATTACAATGTTTAATTCATTAATGAAGGACACGTTGCACATTTTAACAGTTTATGGTTAGATATGATGTTGTGGAGCGTCTGAGAGACAAGTATGTTCCTGTTCTGATTTACGTTATAGCTGCGATAAACAGTCATCCCCTCACCTCTCTCTCTCTCAAGAGGCACCGCTTGTCATTTTACCGGAAAGCCGGAAAGCTACTCCTCTGTCCTAAATACTTTCCTGTGCTGGGAAACTTTGCAAAGCACCGTAAATGTTAAAAAAAAAAAAAAAAAAAAAAAAAAAAGTCACTTACAAGCAAGACTCATTCCATAAATGTTAAATAAATGTCTCCCAACAAAAACGTCACCACATTTTTTTTTAAAACCATTTATTATAAGTCGTAAATTATGTGGAGTGTTCCCTGTATAAGCCCCTGTGTGTGAGCTGTTACTATAGAAACAATAACGTATTAGAATGAGTGCATTAATATTAAACTGTCATTCATGTTACAGCTGGATCTACTGTCCGAGCCGTGCTGTTATACAGAAACAATGCACACCTTCTGACCAATCAGATTCGAGCATGAAACTGTGCTGTTGTATAAATGTAAATTATTTAACACTGAAATGAATTGGTGAGAAAATGAAATTAAATTGAACATTTTACAAATTTATGTCTAATCTGTAATTGATGTATAACTGATCTCAGAAAAGTGCTTTGCGACACAATTTGTCACGATGTAGATATTATATGCTGATAGTTTACAGATCAGCCAGGTGCTTCTTGTTCCATTTCTCACTGTTCGTATTGCGATTCTCCTTTTAGGATGAGTGCAGTGAGGATGGAGCGCTGGCGGACGACACGGCAACGTCAGAGAACATGGAGTGGGCATCCAGACCCACCATCTGCAAACAGTGAGTACACATACCAAACACAGGAACTACGTCATGTAGATGTCCTGAGGGAAGTAAACTATTTGATGTAAAAATAAGTATAATATCTAAACCAGCTTGCTCACTTCTCTGGTTTTGGATAACTAGCTTGATCAGTCTCACTAGCAAGCTACTCATGAGGCTCTTTTTACTAGTGTAGATAATACAGTGAAAAAGAAAATGGTGTTTAGATGTTTAAGCAGACATGATACTTAAACTCTTCTGTATAAAGTTGAGCTATATTAAAGTTATGCAGCTGCAAGCAGATGCATGCTATAAGAACAAGGTCAAAGTGTATAAATGTTGCTTTGTAAATGTTTTTTTGTGACTTGTACAAAGCCTTTTTTTCGCCACTAGGGAGCAGCATAACTGCAGCTAGTGAGCTCCATGCACCGTACATGCAGTGGGGATCAAAAGTCAGAGACCACATCGAAAATCTGGCAATTTCATTTCAATTAAAACTGGAAACAAACCAAATTTTAGAATTTCAGGAACTTTAAAACAAAGTAATGAAATGTTTAATATGAATATTCAAGCTTCTGCACTATTTCAAGGTGACAGAAGGTCAGGTTTTCCTTGAGTCGTATTTCTTTATTGAAGCGTATGTTTAGACAACACTCAGATGGGCAGATAGGTCTGATCTAAAATGGATTGTCAGGTTTTAGACAAAGTTCATGGCAGCTCAAGTGCATGTTGTAATAAAGCAAAAGGGGAGATAGACTAAGAAAATTCTGAAATTCATGCAGATATTTCAAAAATTCTACTTTACATTCAAGTTGCTGATACTATTATTTGTAATGGAAAAACATTTTATTAAATTAGGACTAAAAGCAAATTTGTCACTAGTGGTCTCAGACATCTGGACCTGAGTGAATCGTAGTAGTGATGAGCTATCCGAGTCCACACTGCAGTATCAGCTTGTTATCCTGATGAACTTGCCACAACTTGTTAATCACTGTGATTCGCTCCTCTCTCAGACCTTGTATCCTCATCATGGACTCGTTGCGAGGCCCTGCCAGATCTACAGTGGTGAAGACATTGCGAGAGTACGTTACCACACTTCCTGTGTGTCTGTCTCTAATTTATGTTCAACTGGTGCTGGTATTTTTCTCTGATTAGAAGGATATTTGAATGCATCTGTTGTTCAGTCTCACGCATGCCTGCTTATGTGTGTGTGTGTTTGTGTGTGTGTGTGTGTGTGTGTGTGTGTGCTTGCCCAGATATCTGGAGGTAGAGTGGGAAGTGAGGAAGGGCACTCAGAGGAGTTTTGGGAAGGACTTGATGAAGGGCTCGAGCCCGCGGGTGCCACAACAGGACAACTTCAGCGACTGTGGCGTCTACGTGCTGCAATATGTCGAGAGCTTCTTTGAGGTACAGCTAGAAATAACACTTGCTGATGAAACTCAATAAAGCATATCATGTGAGACAATAATCGTGTGTCAGATCATTATATTCTGTAGTTAGTTACGTAAATGAAAGTTTTAATAACACTGGTTAATTGGCAAATTATTGGATAGTGTTAGTACTTGATATAAATCAGTACACTAAGCTGAAGCTTGATGGGTTTGGACATGTAACATGCCGATGAAGAGGAGGGACTTCAATTTGATTGAGTTGTTCTGATTGGACAGCCTGCATGCTGGGAGCATTGCGATTGGACCGGACAACACACGGCAGCGCTTTTCAGATTAACTGAGGGAAGCCGACAGTTTTGAATAAGAAAGATAAGGTTATAAATTCTGTATATGTTGTTATAGAAACAACATCACAATAGAAAGAGCACATTTATATAACTTGGAACAAAACTAATCATCCTCTGTTCAGCTGTTTCCAAGGTCAACAGACATGTTTCCTGAGTTGTGTGATTGTTATTTGTAAATATTGCTCTCAGGCATTACAGAGCTCTGTTTACTGTAAATAAACATCAGAAAATAAACCTTTTAAAACAGGAAAAATCTGCAAGCAAGGGTTTTGTAGTGCTGATACTGAATGTTTCTACTTTGTCTAAATACGGATCTCTTTTTAATTATTATTTTTTTTCTACTTTACCAAAGAGCCCCGTGCCAAGCTTCCATCTCCCTATGAATTTATTGGACTGGTTCCCCCAACAGCGGATGAAGACTAAACGTGAGGAGATCAAGGAGCTCATTCTGAAGATCCAGTCCCAACAACAGTTGGACCGGGAGAACTCTGGGCAGGACCTGGACGTCGGAGAGGTCTGCGAGGACCTGGACATTGGAGACGCCTTAGAGTCAGCCGACCTCATCCCACCAATCAGTTCATGAACTCTAGCCCCATGCTGCTATAGCTCTTCTTATGAAACAGTCCTGTTGACGCCGCACCCCCACTCCTGGCACTGACGGCTAGTCGGGCCCTCTTCATGATCGTACGCTGCTGGACGATTCCGCCGTGACAACAACTGTTTCCGTTTTTTTTTTTTTTTTTTTTTTTTTTTTT
>CM040483.1:6545408-6626392 GCA_022758105.1 Pangasianodon gigas
TTGAGGTCAGGACTCTGTGCAGGCCAGTCAAGTTCCTCCACACCAAACTCGCTCATCCATGTCTTTATGGACCTTGCTTTGTGCACTGGTGCACAGTCATGTTGGAACAGGAAGGGGCCATCCCCAAACTGTTCCCACAAAGTTGGGAGCATGAAATTGTCCAAAATGTCTTGGTATGCTGAAGCATTAAGAGTTCCTTCCACTGGAACTAAGGGGCCAAGCCCAACCCCTGAAAAACAACCCCACACCATAATCCCCACCTCCACCAAACTTTACACTTGGCACAATGCAGTCTGGCAAGTACCATTCTCCTGGCAACCGCCAAACCCAGACTCATCCATCGGATTGCCAGACAGAGATGCGTGATTTGTCACTCCAGAGAACACGTCTCCACTGCTCTAGAGTCCAGTGGCGGCGTGCTTTACACCACTGCATCCGACGCTTTGCATTGCACTTGGTGATGTAAGGCTTGGATGCAGCTGCTCGGCCATGGAAACCCATTCCGTGAAGCTCTCTACGCACTGTTCTTGAGCTAATCTGAAGGCCACACGAAGTTTGGAGGTCTGTAGCTATTGACTCTGCAGAAAGTTGGCGAGTTCTGCGCACTGTGCGCCTCAGCATGCGCTGACCCCGCTCTGTGATTTTACGTGGCCTACCACTTCGTGGCTGAGTTGCTGTTGTTCCCAATTGCTTCCACTTTGTTATAATACCACTAACAGTTGACCGTGGAATATTTAGTAGTGAGGAAATTTCACAAATGGACTTATTGCACAGGTGGCAACCTACCACGGCACCACACTTGAATTCACTGAGCTCCTCAGAGTGACCCATTCTTTCACAAATGTTTGTAGAAGCAGTCTGCATGTCTAGGTGCTTGATTTTATATACCTGTGGCCATGGAAGTGATTGGAACACCTGAATTCAATGATTTGGAGGGGTGTCCCAATACTTTTGGCAATATAGTGTACTTCTGATTGAGCACCTTTATCCTGTGGTGAAACTTTTCTATCCTGGTGGGAGTAGTATCTTTCAGGATGACCCCGCCCCCATCCACAGGGCATGAGGGCTCACTGAAATACATTCATGAGGATGAAAATGATGTAAAATCATATGCAAAGGCCTTTACCGTCACCAGATTTCGACCGCATTGGACACCTATGTTAGATTTGGGAGCGAGGTGTCAGAGAGCACTTTCTACCACTACCATCAAAACACCAGTTGAGGGAATATTATTTTGGAGAAAAGTACCCAGGACAGTTTGAGAGACTTGTAGCTTATGTGCCAAGGTGAACTGAAGATGTTCTGGGGACTCATCGTGGCCTGTTTGTATATTTTTTTAAGAGACAAGGATCCTTGTGATGAAGATTAGATCAGTTTTGGTATTCGGTGTTAACTCTTAGTAGGTTTTCTCATTTTGATCATTGACTTGCCAGCTGTCTAACGTGCAGACTACACAAATGTGACTTAGAACTGTAGCATAGGGTGACGTAGTGATGCACTGGGTAGCGTTGCTGCTTCACATTTCCAGGGTCCAAGGTTCGACGCTGAGCTTCGGTAACTGTCTGTGCAGTTTTATATGTTCTCCCCATGTCTGTGTGGGCTTCCACCATTTTCTTTGTATTTGCCGGTCTTGCCTTGTGCCCTGTGTTCCTGAGATAAGCTCCAGTTCCACCTCGTCCCTGACCATAATAAAGCGGTTACTGATGATGAATGAAAAGTGTAGACTCTTACGTTAGCGTCAGTGATCAGATTTATTTTCGTTACTTGCTATAACAGGTTTGGTGGAATTACGCAAAGTATCCTTGCTAAAAACATCCGTACTCCATCTAATCAGGCCCTTTATTTGTCTTATATGGCCAACAATTATATAGATAAAACAGCTGATCTAAGCTGAAGAAATTTATGATTTTGTAATTAAGTTTCAATTCAGTGCACTTTTTGTTTAGCACTGTTAACAACACACATTGTCACAAAGCAGCATTACAGAAATCCAGATGTAGATTTAGATCCATAGTGAGCATTCCAGAAATGACAGTGGCAAAGAAAAACTCCCTGAGGCGAAATAAAGAAGAAACCTTGAGAAGAACCAGACTCAAAAGTGAACCTCTGGGTGATGCCAGATAGTGGGATAATAAATCTACAGGTCTTTACTAGGAAGTAAAACACTACTGATTGTTTTGAAATGATGTTCGGTATGAGCAGATTGTGAAGACCTGGCATGAGTATAGGACAGCCTTCCAGCAGCAGTTCTCGGGTATAAATCTTCAATATGCAGGTGAGATTATTATAAGAAAGGGTGAGACTTGGACATAAACTGTTTTGGGGAAATGCAAATCTTTAGACTATCAATGTGAAACCAACCACAACAGCAGAGAGTGAGGCAGATAAAATCAGGTTGCTCTACTGTACTTGCAAAATAAAGGGAAGCTGCTGATGTGCCAGGCTTTCAAGCTTAATAATGGACAGCATCTACAGTGTAAACATTTTAAAAGCTTTAACTAGATCAATGGGATCCATAAACCTGTGGCTAAATGTCAAGTGCACTCATTTTTATGTCCCCTACCCGGTCTGGTTTGTCAGTGTTTCCATCAGAGGTTACAAACACTGTTTGCGCAGCTTGTGCCATTGTACCATGATGGCCGGTTAAGATGAATGTACACAAATTACCTTTGTAGCATCAGCCAAACAATGGAACTCTCTTCTCTTTCTTCTCTTCTCTCTTTTGTTTACAAATGGCTAAAGGGAAGTTGTCTTGTAGGAAGGTAACTTAGATTTAACAGTAAGGGTGGCTGGTATAAATATGCTAGCAGGGCAAAGCCCCCCTCCATATCTTCCAAAAATTAAAAGACAGCAATAGATGTTTCAGTTTTGGGAAATAAATCAAAATATTCACTGCTAATGAATGTTTGAAAACATGATTTTGGATTTTTTGTGGAATGAAAAAAGCACCACAAGTGGTCATCGAAAAATACACTGAATGTAAAGGCCTAGAACTGAGGCTGGGCCTGATTTCTTTCTAGCCCAGACTGTAGATTCATGTAGCCTATCAGTGACCTTCATGTCTGGTGGTTACACAGAGTGAAGATTTGATCTCCTTTTGGGCTGTTGTTTTCAGACACTTTCGTAACACATCAGAATGGATTGAGAAAGCACATGTGAAACGCAGTCATGGGTGTAATGCATGCCAACAAGGTGGATTATTTTATTCTATCATCCTTTTCCCCAAAATGCGTTTAGAGGAGATAATAAAGCAGACAGACTAAGCACTACTTTAGTTTTGCACCAACTGCTGTAAAAAGAATAACAAGGACATAAGTTAGAGTAAATGTACATTGAGCTTGTCTGTGTTCTTGTGTTTGGAAGGTTGTGAGTTCAAATTCCAGGGCTGTCATTAATCCACTCCTGGGCCCTTGAGCAAAGCCCTTAATCCTCACCTGCTCAACTGTACATGTGGATTACATCCTGCCTCACTTGCAAGTTGCTTTGGATAAATTCATCTACCAAGTAAATAAATGTTTTTTTGTCCTATAGGAGGTGTGGGTTCATTGATAAGTTTGTGAGTTAGTGATCAGAAGGTTGTGAGTTCACATTTCAGGGCCACAAGACAACCAGTGTCGGGGTTTTTGAGCAAGGTCAACTAGACTCCGTTTAAGGCAAGACACTACGGGTAGAAACCACAATTTTGAGCTCAACAGTACTCTACAGTAATATGTTTATTTCACAATTTTTGTCTGCTTGAGACCATCGCATTATCTGAAAGTTACGTTGAAAAAAGTCTTTAAGCTCTGTCAACCTGGCACAAACATGTTGTCTTATATCGCTAAATATACACTCACTGTCCACTTTAATAGGAACACATGTACATCTGCTCATTTATGCAGTTATCCGATCAGCCAATCATGTGGCAGCAGCAGAATGAATAAAATCACGCAGCTACAGATCAAGAGCTTCAGGTAATGTTCACATCAAACATCAGAATGGGGAAAAGTGTGATCTCTGTGACCAACTGTGGCATGGTTGTTGGTGCCAGATGCACTGAAAGTAGACAGTTGAAGACTGGAAAAAGACCAGGTGATTGTTTTTTCCAGTTTGACTGAGTCTTTGCCCATGATAGCCTCAGATTCCTGTTCTTGGTTGACAGGAGTAGAACCTGATATGATCTTCTGCTGTTGTAGGTCATCCACCTCCAGGTTCGATGTTTTGTGCATGCTGAGATGCTTTCCTGCTCACCACGGTTGTAAAGAGTGATTATTTGTTACTATATCCTTTCCGGCAGCTCGAACCAATCTGACTATTTTCCTCTCTTATCAACAAGGCATTTCCACCCACAGAACTGTCTCTCACCCAGTGTTTTTTTTGTTTTTCGCACCATTCTGTGTAAACTCTAGAGACTGTTGTGTATATAAATCACAGGAGGCACCAACAACCATGCTACTGTTAAAGTCACAGAGATTCTATTTTTTCCTCATTCTGATGTTTGATGTGAACATTAACTGAAGTTCTTGACCTGTATCCGCGTGATTTTATGCATTGTGCTGCTGCCACATGATTGGCTGATTGGATAACTGCAGATGTATAGGTGTTCCTATTAAATTGCACTGTGAATGTGTACCTATGTGTGTGTGTTGTGTGTGTGTATATATATATACAAACACTATATACACATGAGTATATGTAAATAATACACATAAACAAGCATGCACATGCTTTTTAAATATTGTTAAAGACACTTATATATATATATATATATATATATATATATATATATATATATATATATAAAATGCATAATGCATAATAACTGTACATTTTAAAATATATAATTTCCAATATACAAAACTACTGTAAGTGTAGTACAGATTGACTGTGATGTCTATTGCTTTAAAAATTTACCCTACTCACCTTTAGAGGCTTGGATTAAGAAGGAAATAATAAAAAAAAAGAGTCCAAACTCCAACCAATACACCTGCTGAGACAGGTCCAGTCCTGTGCATGCAATGGCGTCACAGCCGCTCTGAAGCACTCTGATTGGCTAATGGAAATCTGTGACATCACTCCGCCCCATCCCTGGTTACTGTGTTGCCAGATTGGGCGAATCTCCGTTTGATTTGAGTATTCTTGATCACACTCAGTTGGATAAAAATATTTGTGCACAAGTGGTTGTATGTGAACGTTAAAGGTACATGAAGAGGGGTCTGGTTTGGTTTGGTGGAGAACTAGGAGTGTTGTGACTAGTGTGAGAGGATTAGTGCATTATCTGGCAACCCGAATATCGAGTTCATTGTGGGAGTCGGACGGAGGCTGGTGGAAAGAGAGAGAGAGAGAGAGAGAGAGAGATCATAATAGAGGGATCTGCAGGTCGGGACATCTGTGTGCGCACTTGAACTTTAATGTGAATTGACACACAGGCTTTAGGGAGTATACCAGCCCCAAGAGGAACGAGGTGAGTACACACTGATGGATTATTCCTTACTGTTTGCTTGTTTTGTTTTTGGGAAAGTGCGCTAGATGCTAATGGAGGCTGTCAAAACGCAGGAAACGACTGGCACTGTTTCAGTCCTCCCCCATAAAGAGTCTCTTCTGTCTTCTGCACAGTGATGATATTTGTCTAGCTGTGGGATATTTAATCAGACAAGCTGATCTGTGTGTTTTTTTTTTTTGTTTGTTTTTTTTTAAATCAAGAAGAAATCCTTGTTCCTACACTCCTGATCTGAACAGCTGATGTTTTCTAAATAAACCCTCCAACACAAACACTACATACATATAAGTCTATGTAAGTAATACACATAAACAAGCATGCACGTGCTTTTTAAACATTTTTAAAGACACTCATGAAGACAGTCATGAAGACATCCTGTCCTGTACACTCAACTCAACACACCTAGTCCAACTCACAGGGCTTGTTACCTGGTCAGGTGTGGTGATAGTAGAGGAAAAATACCATGCAGATATCAAGCAGGATAGGGTGTCACTAAGAGCACGCCTACCTGCCCAGGTTACAGGTCAGAGGTCAGACATCAGAGGTCTTCTGATCACTTGAACCTGGTCGTTTGTGCTGGATGGCTTTACGTTGTCTTCCCTGTGTTTGCCTCGTATACTATATTGAATGAAATGTTGTTTCTTCAAGACTATGGTGCAACATATAATGCAGTAGCACGGTACACAGGACTCAGGGCTGCGCGATATATTGAAATTATCGATATAAATATTGCGATATGCATATCGCAAGGGCTTGCGATAACTGAATGATTTTAATACTTCAGAAAGTTACGAAAAAGTAAGTTTTAGGGCGACGCAGATAGCAGAGAATGCTTTCTTTTCCTCAGAAGAACATGAAACGTATGTTGGTTATGTCATTTTCAGTTTTTATATATATATATATATATATATATATTATCATACCACATATTGACTTATTTAACAAGTTATCGCATATCGCATTTTGCTCCAATATCGTGCAGCCCTAACTTACTTGACTGCATAAAGTGCATAAACACGACAGTGTGAGACGAGAGCTAAATATAGAATAAGTACACTGAACAGTAAATAGACTGGACAACAGAACAGCAATGCATGGAAGAAACCAGTGCAAAGTGTTACCTGTATACTGTAAGCTCTGTCATATCATGCAGTTAGGTAGAAAAAAAAAAAGATGTTGCTGCAAGAGCAGTGTAAAAAGTGTCTCATGGCAGAATTATACAGTGCAGGTGTGCAGGGATGGTCGTACTAACGACTACACACAAGAAGAACTGGGCTCTTTTCAGATTTCAGGTCTGCATTTGGGTGGATGAAAAGGGTGTCCTGTTTTTTTCAAGATTTTAAGGTTTTCCATTCAGTCTCATTACCTCACTCGTGATAGATCGCTTCTCCCAACATACTGATCCAAACGTATGGTTCAGGGAAATGGCGTGTTTTACGTGTTGGAAATGGCGTCCCATCCATGGTGTATCCTGTCTTTCACCTGAGATAGTGTTCCTGAGATTGGATTCACCATGATCCTGACCAGGATAAAGACACGGATCAGTGAATGGCAAGGTTTTAAAGGGGTTCCTGGCTGTAAAACATGTGAGAACCCCTGATTTAAAGAATACCTGGTTACAGGGTTGTTACAGGGATGGGCCTGGGGTCATGACTGTATTAGGAACCTTAATGATTGAGATGCAGTGATCTAAGGGAATCCAAGATTCTTCAGAACCAGCGGTATTGAAAGCACCAAAGTGGTCCATTTATTCACCTGCCCTGGATATTCATTGAATCTAATATCATCATGAAGAACATCACGAGTTACGCAGTCTTATTGTAAATATATTCGGTTCAGTCTTGGCCTGTTTCCAGCTATAACTTCCCAAGTAGCTGACTGTCTTTCTCAGGTTTACTAATTGGTGGTGCACAGCTCTAGTCGTTTACAATGAAATGGAAGGAAGAAGTGATCATTAACCATTCTGCTCCTAGTGATGTGGTTCATTCAGAGGCTTAACCTTTGCCCTGGCTGTCTACATGGCCGTTTTTTTTATGGGAGCATTGACTTTCAGTTGAGGTCATTATGACAGAATTGCACTTCCTGTGTCTCCAGCATGTTGTTAAATTAACAGTGGAGCAAAGGGCGCAGAAGGACCGTGCTCTTCAGCATTCATCTCAGCAGAAGCATCGGTCAGATGACTGCTGGATTGCAGTTACGCTTGCTTGTGGTAATTCGTGAACACCAAAGAGGTGTAGATGTATTATCATGTATTAGTAAGCAAAATTTACGAGGTAGCTGAGGTAGGGTCAACCATAATACTGACTTAAAGTTTGGTTTCTGTGTTATAAATCCAGCTTTAAAGTATAGAACTATGGCCCACTTCTTATATAGTGCTCCTGGCCTCCATGTTGGATATAAGGATAGTGTTTGAGCCTGTGCTTTGCCTTCCAGTGTACTGGGTGTGTCGCCTTACCAAGTCTGAGTGCCATGACACACCTAGAGGTGCTGTTCTCTAGGTTTTGTGACTCACCTGCTAAACTTGGATTAAAAGCTGGTTATGGTTCCTGAGGACGTCTCACACTCCCAAGATTGAGTGTTAAATTATTTATATTTTTGGACATTTACTTTGGACAAAGAAATGTTCTAACATGGAGGCAGTGTTGTCATTGTGGACAGGCAGACATGCTCTGTTTGATGACCACAAATCCTGTGGTTTTCCCATCACTATATGTCATGAGGGTTGAGCACAGTAGCTCTGTTCACAGTCACCCCCTATTTTTTGACATTCACTCCATAGACTAAAGAAACCCTTTAATTATAGAATATGAAGTGCAGCACGTCATGCAGGAAACTGGGCTGTGTTTTCATGGGTTTTAGCTCCAAACCATTATGTAATCAGATGTGCAAGTTTACTAATGCAAGGCGGAAAATAATAACCGTGAAGCATTTTCCAAGTCATTCTCCTAGCTTTGAAAACATCATCTACAGCATCCGCATAAAGTGACCGTATACAAATGATTACGACAGTCACATGCTCTTACAGCTTTAAGCTATTCATTCTGATTGCGTAGCTGCTCAAAGGACGTTTTATTAGCACTAGGATTAGCAAAGAAATTCCCATTTTGTTTATTAAAATTGGCAGTAACGTAGTTGTTTCTCTCTCAGACCATTGGTTCAACATCTTATTACAACAGCAGTCATATAAATAACTTAGTTGAGTTGTGATAAAAACAAAATAACAGCCCCTAAATTTCTTATATCATTAGTTCTTGGTTCCAGACCAACAACCTTTTGGTGCCAAACAAGATTAATTCCCAGAACCATGTCAGTGGAAAAGGACTAGAAGCCTCCATGTTGTTACTGAGTGAGTGAATTAAAAAGAGTTGAATATATAGTTTGCCATCTTTTTGCCTGTGGTTTTAACAAATGCTGCTTATTGAGTAGATGCTATTTTGACTAGCGGATTTCTTGGAGGTGTGTTTGTGATTTCCTAACTGCCAGAAGAGCACAGAGTATTGTGGGTACTCTATTTAGACTTAAGACCTCATCTTTTGGACTCGCCTTGGACTCCGCTTGACCTACTTACCATTCAGTTATTCTTTAACAACAATTTAACTCCCATTATTTCTCTTTATCGATGCAATACTTGAGCTTTCATTGGCGTGAACAAGCGTGGAACAGGCTCATTAGGCTTGTCATGATGACAATAAGTCTGAGCCCTACATCTACTGTCAGAATGTTGCTGATGAGTGGGTGCTAAGTGAAAAACATGTGTTATGGCTACTTTACTGTCAGTTCAGTTCGAATATGTCTGTACCTGTCTGTAGCCATCTGAGCAGGGCGGTGCTATGACCACATCCAAATGAACCCAACCTTTGCTGTGTATTCTCTATAGCAACCTGGCCTAGGTCACTGACTGAATGGAGTGTACGCTGGAGTCGTGTTCAGCCTCTATTATACATCTCTGCAGCATGACCAAAAGCCTCAGTGGTCAACAAATGAAAAGTTAGTTGGATGGAAAAGACTCCAAGTTTTCATCTCCTCTATTTTCTAGAGATCTCAATTTATTTGCCTTTCTCTAAATATAAACCAAAGACCGAATAAGAAGACCTTAAGACTCATTTGGTCATAATAAAACATCTTTCCTTTGATGACACAATTTAAAGAATAAAACACGATAAGATGTGATATAGGAAAATAACAAATAACGACACACTTTTTTAATTCATTTATAGTTACATTTAATGGTGTGGAACGTCTGTGAATCATGTTAGCTCCTGTTATCGCTTATGTTAACATACTAGAGCAAGGGTATAAATATAAATCTGTGATTTGCCTTGTAGCCAGGCAATGAAAATGAATCAACACCTTATCAGCAATCAGAATCGAGAATTCAACAGAGCCTTGGTGTAATTGTCGCTGTTCCACAGTCCACAACGTTGGTGTATAATTATAACTTGGAAAATAATTTATTGGTAATTTGATAGCTAACACATCAGTTAGCATTAACATTTTCCAGTCTAGAGTGATCTAAATGGCCACATGACTTTGGTTAATAATGAAGGGAAAATGTTTTACTAGTGCATTCCTTTGCAAGGTGTACATTGCATTCCTGTAATCTTTCTATAACCCAAATCTTTTAGTTTATTTCACGCATGAAATAAATAATTTAAAGTTCTGTACATAAAACACAGTCAGTGTGTGAATGGTGGTGTTTTGTTCAAGGGTTGCAGTTATGGAGTTTTGCCCAGTCTCATTAAGAGGCCTTAGCTAAAGGAGACCTTGACCCATTTTATTAAGGCACAGTTTAGTTCATGCTATTATGGGCCTGAATGGAGGAAACTGTGTCCAGCATTTTCTATGGACGTGAAACCACTGACACTGGAATCAGTCCACCTACTTTGGGAAACAAGAAATGTATTTCAGATAGATGGCAAGTCAAGCTTGTGTGAAGTGTCATCTCTTCTTAGTTTTACAATGAAATTATGCATATATAATGTTTCATGTTCAAAATATACCATTCTTATAACACACATCTGTTAAATTCAGAAGATGTTGAATAAGTTTCTAGAACAGCAGCTCTGACAGCAAGGCGAATCACATGTTTATTTTACTGCGTTTTTTTCCAATACGTTATTGTTTCTATGCTCAAGGCTAATTCACAGAAACTTGTATGTTGGATGCTGTACATAAACTAAGAATAATAATTAACAGATTAAAAGCGTGTTGTTATTTAACAAAGAAAAACGTATAATATTAAGATGTTTTTTTTTTTTTTTTTACATTTTTACGGCATTTGGCAGACACCATTATCCAGAGCAACCTACAATTATCTCATTTATAGAGCTGAGCCGTTGAGGGTTAAGGGCCTTGCTCGAGGGCCCAGCAGTGGCAGCTTGGTGGTGCTGGGATTTGAGCTCAAGATCTTCCTATCAGAAGTCCAACGTCTTATATCTCAGCTAGATTGCGACCTTTTACAGTCCAAAGTTAAGCTGCTCCTTTAAATTTTCCGTCATGGGGAATGCTAAGAAAGGAAGATGTTGTGTTTTGCAGTTTCTCTGTAAAGATGTGTTTTTTGGTTATATTAACGTGAGGGAACTTTTTTGTTGTTGTTGTTGTTGTTGTTTTGTATTTTCCCCCATTTTTGTCCCTTGTTTGATTATTTGCTAATTCCCTATCACACAACAGCTACCAACCAAGTGGGTGAGGCAAAAATGTGCCTCCTCTGAGACACATGAAGCCAAGCTTAGCACTGTTGCTCATGCTGCATAAGGAAGTAAGTGCTATCTGCCCTCTTCCACATACGTGAGCTCAAAGATGCTCACGATTGGCTAGTGTAGCTGTTTGCCATCCCTCCCACCCAGATTTACTCTCTAGGACAATTGATGGCTATGGCATTATCAGGATTTGAGGTATTAAGCTCCTGATGTTAGGGTAAAGGCTTTTCTCTTGTGCCACTCGAGAGTCCAGGGAATGACGTTTATGTTTATAGCTCTTATAACGTAAGTGATAACAGGAAGTAACTTACATTTTGAATGTTCCACAACACTAAAACTATGATATGTCATTCTTTGATAAATAAAAAACTATAATCATTGAAGTTATTGATGTTGTTGACTTTTTCTGTTTAACAGCTCTTGCTTTATTCATTGCATATTATACATGTCTAACTCAAAGCTCTTGATAGGAAGATTGGACTTTTATATATCAAGCTTCCATCTAATTAATTTTTGCACACAGTTTCTTGAAGTAAATGCCCACACTGTTTAAGCTGTTTAAAGAACATGGCAGAAATGTTCTCCCAGTACTTTAGTCATTATCTTGTTTTTGGTCATGAATCATGTTTTCTCAGGTTCTCCCACTGCATCTTTTCTCTGAAGTCCTGCCACCTTGGACTTCTTAAGCAGTGCAGGAGTTCTGGGGAGTACTGTTTATCAGCTTTAGCTGTACACGTTTTGTGATGTAATTTTTTTTCTGGCTGCTTCAGTCATGGGAAATGTCTTTGGGGACCTCCTTCCTCTTGCTGGACATCCTGAAGTCTTTCTATATGTTTATCTTACAGTGGCGCCACGGCTGCTCTGGTTCTCTCCACTTGAGAGTCGACTCTATCACAATGGGGTGTATCACTATAAACCAGATGCTCCATTTCAGGAAATGAGAGCCTCTTTATGTTCTTTAAGTATTCAATTTATCAAGGAAAAATCGTCACACAAAAATGACTCTTAGAGATGAGTCTTAAAGATTCAGGAATCTTAATCTTAGAGAATCATGTTCATTTGAGTTGTACTGAGGCAACATCTCATTAAGTTAGCTGTGAAAGATAAGATGATGACTTTCATCCCCTCAAGGTGCTTCCATCATGCCAACATTAGGGATATGGAGTGATGAGGAGAATGTAGACCCAAGACGATTATCCACGAACAAATCTGTTACTTGTCTATATGGATTTCCCTCCAAAATACCTTTGAGTGTACAGTATATTGCCTGAGACTTTCTCCTGGCTTTGGTTTTGCCTTTTTTCAAAGTTTTGTTTGCTCACAGTGCCATGAATTGTTTGTTACTTCTGGGAACAGGCTTTGATGCTCATATTGTTTTCAGCAACTCGTTTGAGCAGTGTGTACATATTCCTTTCAAAGGCTACAACCAAATAGGCCAAGTGTAATTCTTTTCTTTTTTTTTTTTTTAAAGCAGTTCCTCGTACGTTCCCTTGAAACCATTCCACAATTCATTAACTTTTTTATTCATGGTGTCACACTATAGTCAGGGCCTTTTTATTGGCATTAGAGTTTGACCGGAATAGATAGGAATATGGCTTGTCAATCTTTAAACTCTGTAAAATGTGTGGACTGAGCGGTGTGGTTAGATATTGAAGTACCTGGCTTGCTCATGTCAGCAAAAATCAAGGTGCTGAACTGAAAGTTCATGACAGTCCCAGAAGAATAAGCCAATGATTTATTCTTATTGTGTTGCAAATAAATTATTCTGTGTTGCTTTGAAGAGACTGGAATATTTAAAAAAAAAGTCTGTAAGGTGTGACTTTTCACCGAATACCCAGGGCAGACTTCACCTGTGGTAAGGCGTGGCTGAAAGTTGTACTTATATGTATTTCAGTTGTAATGGTTTTCACTGGTAAGGTGTGTCGCCTTGTACAAGAAGTCTAACTTGATGGTTTAATGAGTAAAACAAAGTGCTTTGATAATTGTCTGAGGTAGCATCTGGGACGACAGCATTCTTTTAAATTGGGCGCTCGGAACCACATTCTCCACCGGATTCCTTATACATGGCACAGGGTACGCCCTACCTGATGAGGACAGGAATTGTTGGAGGAAAAAAGCTACTCTGTTGTCATATTATCTGAAATGTTACACAGCTGGGAAGAAGTGTACATTAGTCAGATGTTCGCTAAAATGGTTCTGCAGTAATACTGTAACACATAGTAGATGTCATTCTGTCAAGGCTTGCTTGTGTGGCGTATGAAAATTACATCCTTACAGTTGTTGTGAAGAAGCACATGACTGCAGTAATGTGAATTAAAAAAAATTGTCACTCATCAGGGATGGACAAATGCCCACTCCTATGTTTGGTAGCCTGGAAAAAAACCTGACTGTCCAGGCTAAAAAGTGGTAGCTAACTTAACCTAATAAAGTGTGGCAGGCTAGTTGCTTTGTTTGTTGGTTAGACATTATCTTTTCTAAGAAAGGGTCTGAGGTAATACATTGTGTTTGCTCCTCTGACAAAATGTTAGCAAGTTGTTAGCCAGTGGTTGGCTATGAGCTGTGATGTGTTCTCCTCACATTGAAAATAAAAGATATGATTTGAGTCTAGCTAGCGTGTTTTTTTCTCTCAACATGTTTAACAGTTGCGTGTAGTGCTAGCAGGAGAGTTAGTGTATATGACAGCTTTACGCTGGACTTTATTTGGCTCAGTTTTTGTCAGTGTTTCCATATACCTGTGTCTTTCTGTTTCTGAAAATCGTAAGCTAATTTATTCAAGTAGCCAAATTAGATGTTTGTAGAGCAACAGATGGTATGATTTGGAACGAGTAGCGTGTGCTATTGTTATAGCATAGAGGTGCTAGTTGATAGCAAGTAGGATTTTTCTTTCTCTGGTTGTTAAACGAGAGTAAAAATGCTGGTGATCACCATTATACAATCCTACTTGACTAAAAAAAAAAAAATAATATCCTGGACATGTATTCTTCTTGTCCTGGGCTCCTGGGTTACTAATTTTTCTGCCCAGTTTACAAGAGAGCCACAAGATACCTGGATGTGTGCTATATAAATTTGGTTTTTAAATTTGATAGCACTTACTGATGGTTATCTGTAGCATCATATGTATAGTTTAGGCAGAAGCAGTGTAATCAGGAAAACATTTTTTTTCTTTTACAGTTTGACCATTAAAACTATCTCTTGGTTGGATTTTGTAATAGTTTTTGTCATTGTGAAACCACGTCTTCAGTAACAGGAAGAACCATGTTGTAGAACAATAATTTAAGTCAAACAAGTTCAACAAATGCTCCATTTTCTCTACCATGCTCTGTGAGATCATGAAGCTTCGAGCTCTTCTGTGTCCTTTGTTAGATTTGCCTTTGGTCCTATTGTCAAGATGACATACCGCCACCTTTTGTGTTCAGCCAACACAATCCCTGGTCACGTGAGCGTCTCATCCAGCACAAAGTCTGCAGTCATGTGACCATCCCGGCCTACACAGAGTGTGCGGTCATGTGACCGGCTTACCGCGACAGTGAGTCCCCAGTGATCTGCTGTAACAATCCTTGATTGTGTGGCATAGAAGAGGAGTGGGCCCAAAGCGGCATAACTCACAGGGTTCTTTCTCCTTGTGTCTGTCTTCTTCTTAAGCCTTATTACGGACTGTATTTGTCCACAGGACACAAATCCTTACATTCTGCAGCAGTGTTCTAATGCAAATGAAATAAAGTAAATAAGCCTAACCACATGTCTACTTTGATGCATCTTCTAAAGTGGCCAATAGTAGTATGTTTAAAGTGGATGTCTGAATTCTGAAACTTAGAGGAGCAACCAGATCAAAATAATCAAAAAAGTCATTGCCAATTTCCACCCACTAGTTAGTTGGTCCTATATCACACAACATCTACCAATCTGGGTGGTTGAGGGCTAACATACCAGCCACCAAATCTTTTCAAATCTGCTGTTCATCGTTAGGCAGCTGAATGTCCTTTGAAGCGAGCGCTAGTCTCAACCTCAGATGCTTCATCCATGGGCCACAGAGCATTTGATATCTTTTGTACACTTTTCTGGCCACAAGCTTCAGGACGTATTTGAACGTCACAATCTGATTGGCTGTATGTACTTCTGCATATGCTCATTTTCTGGGGGAAAATGGGCTTTAGGCACAGGATATAGTCCCTGGATTGGAAAAGTCACTGTATCCAATCTTTTAATGTCAATGGTGAGTAAAGGATGCTAGAGGAGGCTGCTGCGGTTGGTTCGTTCGCAAAGTCACTCAAATGACCTCTTTCTGTAAAAGAAGACGGCTCTTGGTCACATTTAGTGATGAAAAGTACCAGACTATCTAGCGACAGGTAGAAGTCTGGCTTGTAAGATCAGCTAGGGATGGAAGTGTCATCTTCAGGAGTCTCCTAAGATGATAAGATGAATGCTTTACCATTATTCAGGGGCAGCAGAGACACTAACAGCATGTTAAAACCAACAAGAATATTGGCATCCAGCCGTCAGCTTTCTAAAAACATCAAATGTAAAGATTACCATAAAATGGTAAGGGATCACTTTGAGCAGTAATTCATAGTTACTGGCACTATATTAGACAACAGTGTCTTTCAATTCTCTAGAATTTTTCTGTGTCTTTGATATTTCTTTGATACTTCGCTGTGTGACACCGACATCAACATCAACATCAACATTGCGTTTTGAAAATACATTCTCAGAGCCTCCTTTCCAGCCCTGTAAGCAGTTCTGAAGTGAAATATATGCTTACTGTGTGCTTTAATTAAAGACCTAAAGTTGTGAGCTTTTATTTGGACTAATGTATGTCCTGATTGAAGGTTTGACGCTATGAAAGTTTCCATCACACCTTTCGCACTTAAAATCCCTCCTTTCAGCTGTATTCAATTCACTCTATATGTGGCCTTTGTTATGGTACCTATATGATGATATGACCCTGCTGAGTGATAATGTAACCCTGCCTTGCTTACAGGTAGCTGAAAGCTGCACCTACTGATTTGTTTACCATGTTGTATCAATGTTACTCAGGCTCTCTGAAGCATTTCCATTTGCATCTATTCATTTGGCGGACACATATTTCCAAATGGTTAAGGACTTAACATATGCAGTACATGATGCAACATATAATGACATTGTATACTTTTATTTATTTGTTTGTTTTTTTAAACACAGAAAAAGTGTTTTTGTTCCACCCATTTTCTCCCCAATTTGGTCTTGCCAAGTACCACCCACCCCCTATCACATGATGACCTATTGAGGAGGGTGAAGTCTAACACATACTTCCTCTGAGACACGTGAAGCCAGCCAACTACATCTTTTTAACCTGCTGCACATATTGTTAAACATGCAGACAGGGCAGCTTAACATTCTCGGAAGAAAGCGCTATCTACCCTCTTCCACATACATGAGCTCACAGATGCTTACGACTGTTTAGTGTCACTGTGATTGACAGGGGAGAGACAGAATAACATCCCTCCCATCCACGGCCAATTTTTGCTCCCTTGACACGGACGGCTGTAACATCATTGGAATTGAACTCTCGATCTCCTGACGATGGGCGAATGCTTTCCTTTTGCTCCACTTGGGAGCCTTGCAAAACATATTTATGCACTGAATTTTTTTTTCTACAAAAAAATTGGCACCCATACAGTTAATAATTTGAGACACCTATCCCTTAGAGAATAACAGCACTGAGTCTCATCCTCTAATGTCTGTCAAGGTTGGATACATTGATAGATTGGCTTGTTGATGAAATTGATGTTTAACAGTTGATTTTGAAACTTTTTTTTCCCCCTCCCAAACTATCCTCCTTGTAGGGGGACATTGTGCTCATGTGTCTAATTCCTGGCAAATTTCTAACTGTTTCAGAAATGTGAAACTTTTTGTTATGGCCCTAAATATGCTTTGGGGACTGACAACAAATGAAAAGCTTTTTTTTTTTTTTTTAAATGATGGTTTGTTTGCATTTATTTAAAATATTCCTAAGGGGTTGTCAATACAAATGTATTTTTTAGAGAAAAGAATATTTAAAAAAAAAACTCAGCTCAAAATATAATAGTTTTTTTTGTTAGATAAATATTTTGTCCTATTGTTTGAGTGGAAGATTTGAATTAATGTGTAGATTTTATTATTAAGCCTTAGATTATATGAAGTCCCTTTGAGCTAGGTGTTACTATAGAAATGGTATTTATTAAAATGAGTGTTTTAATAAATTTAATAAACCTTATATATATATATATATATATATATATATATATATATATATATATATATAAGATTAGTCAACCCCTTCTGACCGTTCAGCGGCAGGTTTCCTTGAGAATACTGTAGCATTAGCCATTAGCATTAACAGTGAACAGTAACCTGAATGTGAGCTCAGAGGTGACTGAAGGTCATTTAGCTTTTAAACAGGATTTAATGCTTTAGGCTGTATCCTGGTCAAAGGTCTGGTCTGAATGGGAAATATTTTAGCGTTTATGTTTAGCTGTAATATTGGTGAGTCACGTGGAGCAGTATAATAGCCCTCATGAGTGTGTTTCGGACAACAGTGACTTTATTTTTTTTTAAAATATTTGTGTTTTAAACATCCGTGTGCCCAGAGCTGTATTCAGGTCAAGGGTTGCAGTTAGGATCAGTCCAAACTTGTCTGAGGTTTTTTAAATGTCTCCTTTCCATGGTAAAACAGCCAAGTCGAAGGATTTCCTCAGTTCTTGGCTGCTCTTGTGTCACATGTTTGTTTTCTTGTAGTCTGTCAATGCAGGCTAAGCAAACAGCTAGCAGGCACACCCTGTATGGAAGGGCATTTCCTCTCAAGAACATTTCCCATCTCCTGCAGAGAAGAAGCTAATGCCGGAGCAGCAAAGAACAGTGTTCTAGATGATCATTAAACCTATGTGTATGTTAAAGATAAATAATGAAAACGTTAATAAAACCAGTACAGACACCATTTTTGGCCTGTCTTAGCACTTTATAGCTATTCTTTACCTTGAAATATAATCATTACAATCCTTTCATTTTTGCATTAATGTGCAATTCCATTTAACGTCTCATTCTCAAAACTTCTTTTCACATGAGTCATTAGTTATAGGTTACGTAACATTTTTGTGCCCCACAACATTCACTGAACCCTGTTACCTGATCAGAGTTACCCCGGGAAATATGAAATATCTGGAACATTACACAAGTCACATGTTCAACAGGATGTTCATCATTGCAATTGAATAAGTTCTCTCATTCCTTTTTTCTTTAATTTCAATAATATTGTACAACGCTGTTACCAAAATGACTGAAAATAGATTGCAAGTAAATTATTATTATTAATAAAAAATATTTTAAGTAAACCATTAGTATGTCCTTAATCTCCTCATGCCATTATCATAGATGCTAGTTAACAACGTTTAGTGTATTTATTAATTCTGTGCTAAAATTCAGCTCATTCAAGAGCAGGAAAGCAAAGAAGTCTTGTAAAAAGTTTGATTTTACTGTCTGAGATGGATTAACACATTTTTAAATGGTTAAATACATGATTTTTAGTTTCAGTTTTGAAAAAAATTTAATTTAAAAAAAGTTAGGAGGGCTAACTTCGTAGAACCAATCGTAGAATCAAATCACCCACATGACATTTTTGACATTTTTAGGTGTATATATTTCAGATGATCCAAAAAATATCTGACTCTGTGCTACAACAGTAGATTATTTCAGTCTTTAAAACCCAATTATTAACCTATGGACACTTTTTAAAGAAGGTTCTTCCATTTGAAGCGCTGACTATGAATTTAAGGAGGCCAGTTCTTATTATTAGTATTTATTTGTGAAGTATTAGCTGGGCCTGTGAGACATTTCCCTTGTGTTTATTTCGCACAGTTTTTAAAAAAAAATTCATTTAACTGAATGAAGCTATCTTATTCCATTCATGCTGCGATGACTTCACTTATTCTGTAATTGCTCCCCTAAGACTCTCTTTGTTTGCTAAATAGACATGGAAGTAACCCTGTGCTTTAATGAGTTGTTTTTAAAGCTGTGTTTAAGACAATTACTGATCTGTAATTAAACCTTTTTGTTTGTTCTTTACTCCTCTTCAAGTTAAAATCACACCGATGTTTGCTAAGTTTTCTTGTGTACTAGCCCACTAAATGTTTGCTGCAAAGCTGCTACATACATTGTATATGTTATGCTGAAGAAATGAGAGCCGTTTTTTTACATGGCAGTTAACATTTGTTTATATAGAGAAATAAAACAGGCTAAGAGAAAGACGATGGAAGGAAGGTCATGCTAAAATCAGTTCAAAGCAAATCATTCAAAGTTGGAACGTTTTACACTGGAATCTTTTTCGAGAAATGTACAAAGTATTACGCCTTCTAGGAATGTAATCAGAAATACAAATACGTTATTCGGACTGAACAGATGCACACTATTTTTTTGTTTTGAGAAAGCTTGACATAAATTTGGTTGATTCTAGAAGTGGCATTGTAATAGATTCCTGCAGGAAGTCACAAAGTCACAAAGTCACAAGAGCGGGACGTTTTTACTTTCTTTCGTGCAAGCGGTGAGATATGAAGCTCGCGGGACGAAGAAAGACCACGTTCATTAACATGGTTAACATGAAAATGTGGCGCTGCATGAGATGTTTACAAGGTCAGTTTATCAGAACTTAGTAACTTCTTGGTCAAGATCGTGCTGGTTTTAGGCTACTGGTTTGTTTTTATTTTTGGAAATAGAGCTAATTAAATTCCGGCAGGTACAAACACAGATAAGAACTGCGTAAGTGGGATTAAACAGACAGGAACTGGAGTGATGTAGCTGAGGTTGAGGAACTGTCAGACTAGCAGTGCTGGCTTTTCTACAGCTGATTTTGTTCCCCAAGTGTTTCCATAGGCATAGGAGGTTCATTTAAAAAACAAACAAAAACGAAAACCCCTTCCGATTTAGGCCACGCCCACTTCAGGGCTAAATGCGTATACAGATATAGATGCAGATACAGATCCGAGGATTTGGAGCACTAACCTGATACAGATACAGATAGTGGCATTCCTTTACACCCTAATTATCTGCAAATGCTGGTGCAGCTCAACAAGTGTCAGTTTCTTGATTGATGTGGCAGAGATTGATTTTTAACTGAAATGTATGTTGTGCTCATCTGATAGATCTCTACTGCTACTGACTCATACCGTTCACGCTCTGTGAACTGCCCGTATAGATTGGGAAATTTGGATAGAACAGCTCAGGGTGTCAGATAACAACCTTCATCATGTTCAACATCAACATGAATGACTCAAGCTTTTCCAGTGCCTTGTCATATTGGCTGGTTCTAGGCCATGTCAGAGTATGTAGTAATGAGAATTCTGGTCCATTAGTTAATGGATGACAAAGTGGAATTTTGAAACACAGATGTGCTTGAGAACACAATTTTTTTTATTCTGGCAAAATTTCACTGAAAGACAGGTAGCATGTCTGGGCCTTTATGCTTTTGTGTGGTTTGTGTGGGTGGATGGAGTTGGATTGCTTTGGTTTCTTTATGTCTGTGCCTGTGTGTGTGTGTGTGTCTTCTTTTTTTCTATCAAATTGGTTTTCCCTCTTTCAGTTCTGGCATTTGTCTAGTACAGTGTAAATATCTCTGAGTTAAAGAAGAACAGCAAGGGAAAGAATATAGGGATGAACATTAGCCTTATACTAATGTTAAGTTTGCCCCAAATCCCAGGCTAATAGACCGCAACGCCTGTACTCGTCATAGCTTTCACTTTCTTTAAATAGACTCCATTAGCCTTGTTCAACTCTTCAGTATTCTCTCAACTCTATGTTGTTAGATGGCGTGTGACTAGCCAGATGAAGCTCACTAATAACACTATGCTAGTCAGTAAAATTTTGTCCAATTTTAATTACACTCATGACTTTACACTTTTTGAACTAAAATAGATTTAGGAAGTAATTATGTAAAAGGCAGACTTTTAGACATTTAAGGAAATGGTGTCCATATCTTTGTATATAAAGGTGTCTGATTCAAAGAGCTAGCTAGCTAAGTTAGCACTCTGAGGATCTGTTCCACTGGATGAAAGACATATGAGCGTGTGTTATGAGCCAGACATTACAAGGTTGTAGAGTTGTGAATTCATATACAAGTATACACGTACATTTGTTTTCTTTCCAGCATGAGCTTTTCTTTTTCATTCTTTTTTTATTTTTATTTTTTTTTGCTAGCTAGGTGCTGAAGTATATGTGAGGGATTTTTGATTTGTTTGCATTGTAAAAGCAAGATATGGAGGAAGTAGCAGTTGTGCAAACTTTATAGAGCTTAAATGATGTTTGCCATAATTATGTGTTTTAGTGTAGTTAAAATATAATAGAAAAGAGCTCAGTGTCAGTCTCATTGTTGCTGCTTTGATAAATGCAGGAGTGGCTAACATTCAAGTAATGCTACTTCTCTCTATATTTAAAAGTTCCTGAGCAGTCTGAACTTGCAGCCCTGTTGCGCAAAATTTGTTGAATTTCATTGGTGAATTCATAAGAAATGCCACAATTTTGCCTCTTCTCCTAACCCTCACCAGTCAGGTTGGTTTGCATTAATTCTTATGAACTTTCAGTCACAAGATCATGTTCAGGCTTGCACAGTAGTCTTGCAAAAATATAGATAGTAAATCAAAGATTGCAAAAGTTTGGACACCTTTCTAAGCCAGTGCATAGTAACACCCCCTTTGGCAGATATCACAACTTGCAAATGCTTTTTGTACCCAGTCTGTCTTTTCTTGTTTAATGTAGTTTGCCCATTCTCCCTTGTAGATCGTTCCTAGTTCTGAGATGTTCTTGGGCCAGCTTGTGTGCACAGCATGTTTAAGATCTACCTATATATATTTTTTTTAAAGATATTCAAGTCAGGGGACTTTGTGAGGACCATTCCAAAGGCTTCAGCTTGAATTTCTTGAAGTAGTTCATGGTGGATTTTGAGGTTTTCTATTTTGGGTCATTGTCCTGTTGTAGAAACCAATCTCTTTTCAGCTTCAGTATCCTGACTGACTATGCCACATTTGCTTCCAGACTTTCCTGATATTTATTGGAATCCATACTTCCATCTACTTGTTTAATGTTTCCTGTGCCAATGGCTACCACACAACCCCAAAGAATAATAGATCCACCCCCATGCTTAACAGTTGGGAAGGTGTCTTTTTCATCAAATGCTGCTCCTTTATTTTGATTGTGACCAAAGATTTCCAATTGTTTTTCATCAGTCAGCTGCACTTGTTTCCAAAATGCCCCTAGCTTTTCTAGATGTTGTTTCAGATGTTCAATGTTGTGATGAGATTGCTGATAAGCTTTCCTTCTGATGACTCTTCCATGCAGATCAGGTTTGTGCAATTAGCGCTGCACAGTAGAACAGTGCGCCACCACTCCTGTGTCAGATAAACCTTCTTGCAGGTCCTTTCTGCCATATGGGGTTTTTGCTTTGCCTTTCTGGCCAGCACATGGACAGTTTTATCTGAGAGGTTTTGTGATCTTCCAAATCTTGCCTTGACTTCCACAGTTCCCCTTAACTGCAAATTCTTAATGACATTTTGGACAGTGGAAATTGTGAGCGAGTGAATAAATGATGTTGTTTACCATGAAACATGAAATATCCAGTTTACATGTTAACACATTACGATCAAGTATGCTTCTGAAGCTTATGGAAGAACACTTGGCGGAAGTTTTAATGCTTATTGGAAATCCTTCCAGTTAGTGCAACGGTAATAACTTTACCTGCGTTCGAGTTTCATAATGACATAATCTACCCAGGTTAATTTGATAAGTGTCATTGTCATTTATCACCCTAGTGTTGGAGAGATGATGGCTTAGTGCCTCTTTGTGTCCAGAATTCTGCTTCCGGGATCAAAGACTAAACAGCTGGAGGATGTGCTAATGTCATGTATGCTGGAAAAGATTTCCTGCTTCTTGTGCTTCACTAGAGATTTTCCTGTTTTGTTTTGTTTTTTTACTGGTGACTACGACATGTTGATAATCTGCGGAATGATCATGGTATTAAGAAATGTTTAAAAAGATTGCTGGAAATCTCTTGCTAAAAAAAAGAATTTAAGAATATGATGATGAAATAACAAGTACAAAAAATGCAGCAGCTTTCTGATGTTTAAAAAGTGGACTTATAAAAAGTATAGACTTAAAAGTATAGACTTTTTATAGACTTTACTTTTCTTTTGTAATAGGTCATAAGTTCAGCAGGAGGAATTGGCTGTTTCAAAATATTCTGAGACCACAAAATTAAACCAACAGATCTGACTTGAAATGGGAATAACTTCTGGTGATTTGAATGGGAATAATCACACAGACGGATACAAAAAATAAAAAAGAGGTCCATTTGCATAGATCTGGTATCCATTTGCCTTTATGATACGTTACTACTTAACTTTAAACACTTGTCATTCTTACATTGGCTGGGACGAACCAGAGATGCACCTCATTTAAATACCAACACAAAAGCAGCTTATTGTCGGCTGGATTGCTTCGGACCAGATTTGTGTATGTAAATAGTTTATTTGGTCGCAATCCTGACGTTGATCTGTTCATTGTTGGCAATACAGCAAGTCCACAAATCTCCTGGATGTTCACGTTGGCTGGATCAAATAAATGGCCTTAATAGATAGCTGCCAAATAGAAATATTAATAACCCTGACTGACAGAAGTGGAACTTATCCTAGTCTCTGGTTGACAAAGTGGCACTTATATGACATTTCTGTGATACACAATATGTCTCAAGATGTATAGGTTTGCTAGCAAACTGCCAACAAAGATTGTCAGTTAAATTATTCTTGTATTTACTGTCTGCAAATATAAATTATTTAACACTGAAAAGGAAAGGAAAACACATAAAAAATGCAATACCCAGTAAACTGTGTCACACAGTTTATCACAATATTGTATTACATCATTATTTCATTATTTCAAACCAGTCAGATGAATGTAAAATAAAAATTTGCGTCTATTCCAGATTGTGTCAGCTTAAACATGGCTGAGTTTTTAAGTTAAAAGAAAAGCCCTTGAGGCTAAGCACATTTCAGTGTGTAACCTGAGCCAGCTGGTGCACTTCGCCTGATTGGTGGTGTGTGTGTTAAAGCCGTTTTCAAGAAGACTCGACTGGCTTTCTGTTGCTTCGAGGAGAGAATGTGCTGATTGTCACACATGGCGAGTGATTTGGGCAAGCCTGAGTCGAATAATTAATAGTTCGACACTGAGAGTCTGATTCAGGCTGGAAACTGGGACCTGGCCAGGGCTCAGGCCTTTTGTCTCTTTGTATATGGCGAGCAGTAAGGGACAAATTTAAAACTGAAGTGAAAGAGACAAACTTTTTAGTTTGTAGCCCTAACCAAACGAAATTATTGGTTATACCACAACACTGAAAATGCTCAGATCTGTTTGGTCAAATGGTGTTGATTAATTTTCTATAATAGCAGCTCTGGCAATAATGCCAGCTCCAAGGCAAATCTCAGGTTTATATTAATGAGCTCATTCTAATACGTTACCACTTCTGTAGTAACAGCTTACACTTTAATGGTAGACCCTCCACATAAACGGATTGTTGATATGAAGTCTATTGATATGTTGAAGGTTTGTGTGAGGAGATGTTTGTTTAGCCATGCAAGAAGGAGTCTCCAGTGTTAGTGCTAACAGTCAGACGTAAAGCTGTAACTGAGTCTCCGGGTCGTAGGGCTTTGTGGCTTCTTGATAACAAGACATACTGCATTTCTTTTCTCTTATTAACTTAAGGAGAGAGAAAAAATGGCTGGTGAGGGAACAGCTTTTATAGCTGTTACAGTGTAAGTTATAACAAAAAATAACTAACTAACATGGACACTTATACCATATAGCATGACTATAAACGGATAAAATGTATGACGTTGTTCTTTAATAAATTATTAAAAAATTTTATCATTAGCTAATGGGCCACATCAGACCACCCTGTTGTTGATTATCTTTCTATAACAGCACATCCCATCAAGTTGTATTCCCTACTTAATTGGTTGTTTGCTTCAGATGTGGACTCTGTTTCCCAAAAGCTTTATTTAAGCTAACTTCTTCTTAACTAATATAGAGAGTATTTGGAAATATAGACATATGCACAGCTTTTTTTTTCCGAAGCCATGTATGGATTGAGGCTTTTAGTTAAGGCAAGAAATTAAGCTGGTTTTGGTGAGTTTTGTGCTGTTGAGTTATTTGGATTAGACCCAATGGTAGATTGGAGTTTATTGGTTGACATGCAAGAACATTTAAACAGAAGCTCAAATGGTTTCATTATGTGGAAAGAAAATGCGTTAGAAGTGACCAAGTAGAACTTTGTCAGTACTATTTTGCCAACATCTTCCGCTTACGATGATACTTTTACTTTAATTAAATTCCACTGTTCCTGAGAGAAACTGAAAAGAATCCAGATCTTTGTAGCCTTTTGGTTTCTCTGTATGTTCTACAGTTCTGTACAAATTACAACTGGACATTCTTTAGTTTTTAATTTTGTTTTTTTATTTTTTACTTTACCACTGTGTATTTTATTATTTACACTAAAATATTTTGGCCCTCATTACAATGGTGCTAAAATTTTAAGTCAAATTTACTGCAAAATAAAGAAAATCATTTCATAAGAACAGTAAACATTTGCTTATTTTACGTATTGAGATCACACTCATGTTTTACACAAGGGTAATTCAGTTACTCCCTTTTGTCTTAATTCAGTTCATTAATTCATGTTAAATGGAAAAAAAGAAAATGAAATGATCTCAGATTTTAAATCAGTAATTATATGCTATATCTAATTGTATTTATAACTAGTTTTGTTCCAAAGTTGGCTAAATAATTGTAATAATTTATTATTGAGCTAGATAATTGTGATTATTATTTCATAAAGCCCTAAAATGACCAGTAAAACAAATTTAACTTTAAAAAAAAAAAAGTAAAATAAAATAATTGGGTGCATATGTAATCCCATAATCCCAGAATTCATAATTCTGTTCACATTTGCTGAACTCTAAAGCGAAGCCTGCTCAACAAGATAACATGATAATATTGTAAACTGCTGTGTGTGTCATAGTTACTGGGATGTAAAAAAGTAATAAGAGTATGTCTGGTTGCAGTGTGGTGAGATGGAGGATGGGAAGCCGGTGTGGGCGCCTCACCCTACTGACGGGTTCCAGCTGGGCACCATTGTGGACATTGGTGCTGACAGTCTGACCATCGAACCCCTCAAGGAAAAGGGCAAGGTGAGATTCAACTTTGACCTTCCAGCTCTTTCAGAAGTGTAGGAACAACCTGTTGCCGGAAAATCTTTCTATTTTTAGCTAACAGCAGCCTTCTAAGATCAACATTAAGCTCAAAATTAATCTGCAACAGTGAAGTAAGGAATAAAACACTTGGGGGTGTGCTGTTAGAGGAAAATAATCACTGGGGGGTGTGATATGACCTGACTTGTAGCAGAATTGCTGTTACCACTACGTAGTTGATTATTTTCCAATGATACCATGTCCCTAAGTGTTTTATTCCTCTTATACCACACTGACTTGCCAATAATTACAATTTCATGTTTATTAATGAACAACATGTCTACGTTTTATCACTTTAAAGTTACATTTTACATTGTGTAATGTCTATGAAACAAGTTAGTTACTTTTTTCTATCAAAAAATTCCAGAAAGTCCTCTATCCTGAAATCTCTCCTGTAGTGGAAAACTTTCTGACCCTTACAAAGTGCTGACACTGGAGACTCCTTCCATAAATGTTACATAAGTCTTTTTACAGAAAGCTTAACCATGTCAACTATTATAGTCTTTTTTTTAAAGTAACAACACACTTGTCTTGAATTATGTGGAGTGTTCATGTGTAAGTTGTTACTATAGAAACAGTAAAGTACAGTATTAAAATAAACCTGTGATTTGCCTTGTAGCCGGTAGTTGCAAGTTACGTAAAATTAGTCAACACCCTCTGACCAATCAGATTCAAGACCGCGCTGTTATATAAAATTAACTAACAGATAGATCTTGCTTTTAGGTCAGCGCTAGAGCTAGATGCAGCTCTAAAGTGCGGTAGTGCCTCTTCACAGAGCTGCACTGGAAACGGTTTAAAGGCATCAGAGTGGCACACAGCTGCTTGTAACGTTACATCTGCCCCGTGTGACGTTAGACAGATGTGACTGGAGTGGCTGGCTCTGATAATTGGCACAATGTGAGGAGTGTTTACCAGCATAGAGTGTGTGCCAGTACATCGCAAGAGAGAGAGAGAGAGAGAGAGAGAGAGAATCAGTGAGGGAGGAAACAGGGAAAGTGGAGGGTTAAGAAGAGAAGGGAGAAAAAGAAAATAAATACATGACATCATGTCATCCCTTCTATTCTTTGTGTCAGTGCAAAAAAAAAAAAGTATAATGGCACAGCGCTTCTCCTCGGAGGCATGTGACGGCGAGGGAAACTTGATCCTGGGAGTTGCATCACCAGCACTTTTATCCAAGTCAGCTTTTTGTCCTTAATGTTTTCAGTAACATTTAAGTGAAAATAATTGTGGGAATTCGGGCTCTGCTCTTACTGTGAAAGTGACACTGTTTATTGCCCGCTGAACGGATTTATGAGACATCACAAAAGCAGTCTAGTTCAAGCTCCTCTTCTTATTAACTCTGACTGAAGTAAGGAATACACATTCCACTTTTAGTGTATGAACCCAGAAGCTCAGAAGCAGCAGGGCTTCCACTTATACCTAGGGCACTTTCACACGTATTAGTCTGTTTGCCGAGTCCAAATCAGAACCAAGTTGATACTTTTGGTTCATTTTCCAACCACTCACCCAAACATACTGAACGCTCAGTGGGAAGGGTCTAAGCTCCAGAAACCTCGAAGTATGAGAAGTCTCTTAGGGTGCTTTCATATAGCGTTTGAAACTCTGGTGCATTTGCACCAGTCTACTGAGAAAGTGAATTGACCTTGAATCAACCAATTGCGGGATGTGAACCAAACATGCTGTGTATTTTGGATTGCAGCTTTTTTCTCGTAGATGTGAGCTGTTAACTGAACTGTGAGATACAAACTGAGCCAAAGGACAGAGCTGTAGCACTGCAGAAATAGGATGTGTTCTGGATATTTGCACCGAAGAACAGAGAAAATTAACCCTGGATGGGATGCACAAACTTTTATATAATTATCGTTAATATCCTGTCTGTTCTCAGGTGATTTTGTGATTTCTGCACACACTTTGTTTACCTTTTTCCATCACTGAATGAACTAAAAGTATCAGTTTCAGACTTTGGCAAACAGACTAATGCTAATTGTGTCACACTGTAGTACATTCCAGAAAAGAAGTCCCTCCATTGTTAGCTTTGAGAAAAAAAAAGTCACTTTGTTGCATATGACACATTTACATACTAGGTAATAATTTTTATTATTACTAATAGGTCCTCTTCAGAAAACCCTAATGCTATAGACTAGTTCATTCCCTCCTTCCTGGCCAACCTCCACCAGTTGAACCAGGAGTGATCTTAGTTCCTGAGTCATCATTCAAGGAACCATTTGAGTTCCTGCTTCAGTGTAGGCACCTTTCTTTTCTGTGGAATGAACCATGAACTACTGGGATGGAGCTTATCATACAGAATGTTGCTGATTGATCAGGAGCAAGCTTCACAGAATCACTGACCCACTTATGTAGCATTGTAAAAGCACACATTTATCTAACAGCCTGTTATTAAAGTGGCGGTGCAGCGCAACCAGCAATCTGTGACTCAGCCATGTGAGTGGCCATGCACTGATATGTCATATCTATCAAGCAGTTTGCATCATTTCTATTATTTGACATGAGCACAGTGAACGTGGTGCGGCAGAGAGCCAGAAACCCATTGGAGAAATGTGGAGTTCTCATTCACCCATTAGCTCCTCAAAAACTTTGGTGGAAATGTGGTTATTGTCTCCTGATCTTCTGTCAGCACCAGAAAACTAAGTGTTTAAATACGTCCATGCAACATTATATAATTGTGTTAATATTAATATGTATAATTTATTTATAAATTAAATTTATAATTTAAAAATAGCGAATGCAGTACATCAGGAGGGTGTAAAATTCCAGGAGCCTTCCCTAGGATTACTGAAATTATTATTATTATTATTGTTATTATTATTATTATTATTATTATAAAAGCCTTATATGAGGCTTGAGAAGTAAAAAAAGGAAACATATATCAGTAACATTTTGTTCATAAGAATTTCTAGGGAATGCCAATAATTGTGACATTATTGGTTTTGTTTTAAAAAATGGGTGTGTATATATTTGAGCTGGCAGTATTTTCCTGCAGTGTGTCGTCTTCTGATCACATGTGAGCCTCCTGAAAATTCCTTGAATCAGTCGACTTGAGTTTTCAAATCTAAGTAGCTTATGCAAGCATAATATCTTTGATTACATTGTATATTAACGAAAGCAGGACCAGGAAATGTGGGGACCAATCACATGCACCTCTGTAACGTTGTGTGTTATTATTTAGAGATTTGTGCTTGTTTGAGATATTTAAACATGTCTCAAAACACTTTATTTTCATGCATAGTTATACAGTTATTTGGGATTTGATCAGATTTTGTGGAGTCAAAAATCTCTGTGGCTGTTTTCATGCAACTGGAACAACATCAAACATTTCCAAACATGCCTGATGTATTTGAATCAGTGCATTTGCCCTTCCAGGAAAATAGAAACAGGAAATTATGTAATAATACTCGCAGCAGAGTATCAGATACTTCCTGCAGATACTTCCAGTGTTCTCCGAATAGACCAGGGACACTGGCTCTTGTTTGACTCACTCAATTAGTCCTGACTTGGACGACAACTTAAGGCATTGTGAGGATATAATGACACGAGCATCATCAATCAACCGAGTTGCAGTCAAAGTGAGCTTTAGAGGAAGACACACAGTACATGTGCAATAGAATAATGGCATTGTTCTCATTATCCATCTTTTTTGTCTCCCTCACTCGTACTGTTTGTGTACTTGCATTGTGCATTTCGCTTTCTTTCAAATGAATGCATTGGCTTTGTAGGATGAATAATACATGTAACTTGGTTGCTCTGTGTGTGTGTGTGTGTGTGTGAGTGTGTGTGTGATAACCTCAAAAGACCTCAATCAGGTCCCGTTACACAACATTGCCTCCAAATAGCCAAATTATAAAATAAATATATGATCAAATAAATGCTGAATGCATTTGGCCCTTTGTGCACTTGCAGTGTAAATACTTTGGCATCCTATGCAGCGTAAAGTATGTGCACTTATTAAAGGACACGTGAAATATAAGATATTTATGATTCTGCATTATTCGTATCCTTGCATGGTTTATAAGTAAGAAATAAAACACTTTGGAGTGTGCTGTTATAGGAGAATCACAGCTGAGTTACTGATATCACAGCAGTTTGCCAGCACTAGGAATTTTTTATTTATTAAAGAATAACAAGTATTACTTATTAAAATCAATTTATAGCTACATTTATTGTTGTGGAACATCTGGGAATCAAGTTAGTTCCTGCTATCACTTGTGTCAGTAAGACAAAAAAAAACAGCTTTGTCATGTTACCAAAAAACTGCAAAGCCCTTCGTCCTGAAGACTTTCCTGTGTCAGAGGAAAAGTTACAGCTTTATCTCTGACTCTTACAAACCTCTGACCCTGGAGACTCCTTCCTAAAATGCTAAATAAACATCTGCTCAGAGAAAACTTCACCATATCAATGATTAGGTACGTTTTTTATTCGGTTTGTATGGAGCGTCTGCCATACTAGTCTTCGTGTAAGCTGTTACTATGGAAACGATAATGTAATAGAACGAGCGCATTAATGTAAACCCCGTGATTTATTTGTAGCTGTCAAAACTGCTGGTATAGAAAATTAACCAAAAACCTTCTGACCAATTAGAATTGAGAATGCAATAACACTGTGGAATAAGTTTGCTTAATGTTAGAATTGATCACTGGGAGTGTTAACACTGCTCTGTTTCCTGCGTTTCAGACGTTTCTCGCTTCTGTCAGCCAAGTGTTTCCGGCTGAGGACGACGTCAACAAACATGTCGAGGACAACTGTAAGTGTGTCAACTCTATAGTGTAAAATCCACTTTGGCGTCACATTTTTATTCTGATTTTGTGATATATACTGAAGTTTCAACTGAAATCTCCACTCAAAGTGTCATTTTATTTTTCTAGATCTGAGTAAGTCTAGATCGGATATTTTATGTGCTTTTAACACTGCACTTCTGCATACGAAGTCAGTTTAAAGTCTAATTGGATAAAAAAACTGAAAAGGCTGAAAGAGATCTTGATTGCTGCAATTTGGCACTTGTGACATGCAACATATACAGGACACTAGCACAGTTTAACAAATGTGTCTGTCTATAACCCATTAGGATGCGACAACAGCCAGGTAATAAATGTTTAAATAGAAAATTTTAGTTCGTTTTTGGAACATTTAACACCTCCAATCTCCCAAAAACATGCCAGTAGGTGGATTGTCTACTCTAAATTGCCTCTAGGTGTGAATGAGTGTGTGAATGTGTGTCCCGGATCATGCCCAATGTTCCCGAGGTCCACTTTGACCTAGATCAGAATAACTTTTACTGAAGTTACTGAAGATGAATGAATGAATAATTTTCATTCTGTACCTTTTTGTTTGGTCTGAGGCACTAGAAGTGATTAAACTGTAATAAAATGTAATGAGCTCCAGGTGGCAGTGCAGTCAGTGCTCATAGTTCCTTTGGGTATGTTTCAGGTTTCAAGCTTTATTTGTCACAATGAGATATACAGTGTTACAGACATACAACAAAAAAACTTTTAAGGCAATAACAACAACAAAAAAAGCACAGTCTAGATCAAACCTGGAAGCTCTTTCACTGTAAAAACCGTTACTGTTTATTTTATGAACAATCCAACCATTCACATATTAGACGTATTATTTAAATATGCAAAACTTCACAGATCCTACACCCCAATTTAATTCAATTCAATGCAATTCTATTCTATTTGAATAGCGCTTTTAACAATGGACATTGCCACAAAGCAGCTTTACAGAAAAATAGAAATTCAGGATATAAATTTTTAATTTATACATTTATAAATTGATCCCTAATTTATGAACCACTGGTTGAGATGGAGCAAGCTAGATGGCATCTGGACTTGTAGTGTATTAGTAGTGTAGAGGGAAATACTACTGCTGATGTTCAGATCAGATCCTTTGTCAACTAGAAATTTGTGGTTTTGTGGCTCTTACAGTAATATCTGGGGGAAAAAATGCTGTTACTATGCTGTTCTGATTTGACATTGACTCTGGGATTTGAGTTGCTGTTGATAAAAGGCTTTCTATAACTGGTATAAATCTTTTACAATCTTTTTTTTATGAAACATGCAGTTGGAGAGTGTTGTAATAATACTGCTGAAACCTGTGATATACTCAGATCCCTAAAGCTTCTGTTATTTTCCTTTTAATTTTTAGTCTTTTAAGCTGTTAAATGATGTGATTCTAAGCATAATGATCACACTGTCTACTTAAAATCGAAGAGGGAGTTCATGAGTACTACAAAAAGGACAAAAATAGCCAAGAGGCTATGAACCACGAGTCAGGCTACAGTCAATACACACTCGGATTTCATATATGACTAAAGATGGCAAAAAAATACGCGTGCATATTCTTATGTCATCGTAGTTATTTGATTTCACCTGTTCACACATATGTCCGATCTTCTTTTCCTCTTTATATATTATAATGCAGGCTCATTGATGTACTTGAATGAGGCTACACTTCTGAACAACGTCCGTGTGCGCTACAGTAAAGATAAAATTTATGTAAGTATTAAACCCTATTGAAACACACTTTGTTCACTTTCTCAATGTTTAGGTTGTATTCACTATTCTTAGCGAAAGATCATTTATCTAATTAAAATATAACCCTTAGAATACAGCAATCATTTATTTCAAAGTGTTACGCTCTGTTTTTTCAGTGCAGTCTGCTTTTTATCCTATTATTTCTCACCTCTTTTTGTTTTTTTCTTTTTATTTGATGACAGATTATTTTTGTCTCTTTTACAATTTGCCTGAAACCGTTTAGTCTAATGGGCTGAAACAGACTGATAGAAGAGCCACGAGTCATAATATATGTTGTACTTGTTGTGACTAGTTATAAAAATATATTCTTTAGGCAGGTTCAGAAAAACTTGCATGGATCTACTCTTATATCTCCTACACTTCTGTTGATCCTGATCTCTCAGTATCAGTATCAGCCACTGGGCCACATTCAGATTTAAGGTGCGAGTGCGTAACTACAGACTTAAGCACTACTTAGACAGCTGAGTTTGCCGAAAGCAGAAGCCAATGTGATTCTGACTTAAACTTGAGTTGATTTTTCTTGAGTGATATTGGCTCAAGCGATGAGCATTAAGTCCACATAATATTGTACCCACAATATGTTATGTTTAGCCCTAAATACTCTAAAACTCTAAATACCGTAAAACTCTAAAATTCCACTTGTGGCCAACATTAAATACATACAGTCAGGTTCGTAAATATTTGTACATTTATAATGTTATTTTAATATTATTTAAAAGTTATTTTAATGATATTTTAGCCGTCTACCACAGTATATTGGAGTTGAAATTAAATAATGAATATGAACTCAAACTGCAGACTTTTATGCTTTAATTTGAGAGTATTTACATCCAAATCAGGAGAATTAATGTTGTATTAATTATAACATTTTTTTTTAAAATCTGTGGTCCCCCTTTTTAGGGGGCCAAAAGTAATTGGACAGACTAACATAATCATTAAAGTTAATTCCATTTTTAATACTGAAATGTATTGAAAATATAATGAAAATTTTTTGCAGTCAATGACTGCCTGAAATGTGGAACCCATAGACATCACCAGGTGCTGGGTTTGTTCCCTGGTGATGCTCTGCCAGGCCTTTACTGCAGCTGTCTTCAGTTCCTGCATGTTCTTGCGGTGTGTTGCCCTTAGTTTTGCCTTCAGTAAGTAAAATGCAGCTCAGTTGGATTCAGGTCAGGTGATTGACTTGGCCATTGCAGAGCATTCCACTTCTTTACCTTAAAAAGTCTTGGGTTTCTTTCGAAGTATGCTTCGGGTCATTGTTCATCTACACTGTGAAGCACTGTCCAGTGAGTTTTGAAGCATTTGGCTGAATCTGAGCAGATGATATAGCCTTATACCAAGGGTGTCCAATCTTATCCGGAAAGGGCCGGTGTGGGTGCAGGTTTTCATTCCAACTAAGCAGAAGCCACACCTGAGTCTACTGAAAGCCGAGATCAACTGATTAAACAGGTGGAATCAGGTGTGGCTCCTGCTTGATTGGAATGAAAACCTGCACCCACACTAGCCCTTTGTGGATAAGATTGGACACCCCTGCCCTATACACTTCAGAATTCGTCCTGCTGCTTTTGTCAGCAGTCACATGATCAATAAATACAAGGGAACCAATTCCACTGGCAGCCGTGCATGCCTATGCCATAAGATGATGTGGTATGCTTTGGATCATGAGCAGTTCCTTCCCTTCTCCATACTCCCCTGTTCCCATCATCCTGGTACAAGTTGATCTTTGTCTCATCTGTCCATAGTATATTGTTCCAGAACTGTATTTTTTAATTTTCCTTTTTTTGAGGCTTACCAGTGGTTTACATCTTTTAGTAAACCCTCTGTATTTACTCTGGTAAGTTTTCTCTTGATTGTTGACTTTGACACAGATACGCCTACTTCACGGAGGGTGTTCTTGATCTATTCTTGAACTGTTGTGAAAGGGTTTTCCTTCACCAAGGAAAGAATTCGTCTGTCATTCACTACAATTGTTCTATGTGGCCTTACAGGCCTTTTGGTATTCCTGAGCTCACAAGTGCATTCTTTCTTTTTAAGAATGTACCAAATAGTTGATTTGGCCACACCTAATTTTTTTTGCTGTATGGGTTTGTTTTGACTTTTCAGCCGAATGAAGTCTTGCTTCACTGGCATTGACAACTCTTTGGACAAATTCCAAATACATATACAAATACAAATGCAGCTCTTTGGACAAATTCCAAATACAATTCAACTCTAGATTTTTTTTGTCTCCTTACTTGTAAGTAAAATAGTGAGAGAATAACACACATTTGGCCATGGAACAGCTTAGCAGCCAGTTGGCCAATTACTCTTGGTCGCTTAAAAAGGGGGGACCACATACATAAAGTGCTGTAATTCCTACATTGTTCACCCGATTTGATGTAAATACCCTCAAATTAAAGCTGAAAGTCTGGACTCTGAACTCAAATATGAATATTGAATTTTTAATTTCAACTCCAATTATAAAAATTTGAGAAAATTATAAAATTTCTATTCTTCTAATTTTATCAATGAATTTTTTTTCCAGCTTAAAGTGGTTGTGTTTAATGCCGGTGATCTAGATGTAATTGAAAAACGTGTTTTGTTACCTTTCACACCTACATGTGCAAATGTAAAAAAAAAAAATAATAATAAAATAAAATAAAAATAAATAAATAATAATAAAAAAAAATACAGAATCCCATTTATGTGCCATCTAGTGGCTACAATGGTTCATTGCAATACACTTGCACTTGCATTTACACCTCATCAGATTTAGCAGGCACTCTGTAGCGTGTTATTGAGAGTGATATAACTGATACCAGTTGCAGGCCGAGAAAGGAAACTGACTTGCCATACATACAATGAATGCTGTATGATGTATAAAATCTTAACAAAAATGTCTATGCAGCAGCAGGGTGAAGACAATATGACACATTACCCGTGTTCTAAATGTGCTTTAATATTAATAGACATTTAGGCTTCTTGAAGTTTCAGTAGAAATAAAGTGCTGCAGGATGTACAAGATATACACTGCACAATGCTGATGTTGTGTAGTTTTTCTGTATTTAAGCACATTGGATTTGAAATTAAAGAGTGATCATGGGAGTACCGTCAGAATACCAGCTGCAAATTCATTAAGGAGAGTGAAAGTAAAAAGTATTGTTTCTTACTGGACTGCACCCAGTGATTTGCCAAAAAACTGCAGATGTGTGAAGAAGCCATTTTCATTCATTTAAAATCTAATGCACAGTATTTCCAGTTGTATGCAAAAGTTTGGGCACCCCAGCCAAATGACATATTTCGTTGATTTTTGAAGTGAAAAGAAGTAAAGACAAACTATTAAAAAAAGCCTAAACATTTTTCTCTGAGAGTGTATTACTCATACTGGCTGTTTTTGTCTCTTCTCTCAGTTGAAGTTGCAGTGAATGTATTGTATTCTTCTTTTCGTCGTAGACGTATGTAGCCAACATTCTGATAGCGGTGAATCCCTACTATGACATCCCGAAGCTCTATTCGCCCGACACCATCAAGCAGTATCGGGGCCGATCTCTGGGGACGCTCCCACCGCACGTGTACGCCATCGGTGAGTGCGGGTGGAAGCACCAAACCCAGGCTGTAGGGACTTTCCAGGATGATTGCATGTAGTAAGAAAATTCTGGTATAGAAGAGGGTGTTACAGAAAAGCATCTGAAATAAACAATATTTTTTAAAGAACAACGAGGGGAAAATCAGAGGAATAGTATTATTTAGATGCATTATGTAGTATTTTGATAGTACTTACTACATAGTATTATAGTATTTAGGGAAAAACAATGATTATAATATACTCTATGTATCATAATATCTACTCGGAGACTCAAAATTTTCCAAAGGAGACATTTTAGATGTGAATTTTATTCTATCATCATTCTTAATCCTATACATTTTTCTCTGTAATGTGAGGACTAAAACATAACTGGGGATACTCTTTTAGGAAAACAATCAATTAAAAGACCATGTGATGCATGCTGATATGACGTGACATCCCAAAGTTAATTATTTCCCTATAACAGCATTTCCTGAAGTGTTTTTTTCCTCTGTTACCACAGCAATTTGATAAAAATTGCAATTTCTTTGGTTATTAAAGAATGACACGTGGTACATTTTATCCATTTATACTTCAATTCAATGTTGGAAAACATCTGCAAAGCAAGCTAGTTCCTGTTACCTACCTTATAGCAGCTATAAAACATCACCGACTCTCTTTTTTTTCCTTTTTCTTCCTTAGCTTTAAACAGTTGCTCCCTCACCAGCCTCTTGTAATAATTTCATAAGACAAAACAATGATATATTTTAATTTTTTAACTCCTTTGTCCTGAGGACTTTCCCATGTCTGAAAACTTACTGACTGTTACAAAGTGCTGACACTGGAGACTCCTTCCAAAAGTGTTCAATAAACGTCCTCTTACAGAAAGTGTCACCCCATCAATGGTTATATGTTAGACTTTGTTAAAATATTAATTTTTAATCTATTTATTATTAGGTTTATATTATTAGCCAGAACTATTGTCTGTGCTGCTGTTATAGAAAATTAATCAACACCTTCTGACCAATCAGAGTGGAGAATTGTTATATAACATGATCTGTGTTATATAGAAAGTCGCAGTGGACGTGAGGATGAGGTGTAATCAATGTTGTTAGAATTGGGAATATTGCTTTCCATTTGTAGGTTGTTGTGATGATTTGTAATTAGTAAATAACTGTAGAGACTGTGTGTATTTTGGAAGAACTGAAACTCTGTGTGTCTCTGCCAGCTGATAAAGCCTACCGTGACATGAAGGTGCTGAAGATGAGTCAGTCGATCATTGTCTCTGGCGAATCAGGTGCTGGAAAGACCGAAAACACAAAGTTTATACTTCGGTAAGGAGATACTAACACTTCTATCATCATCCCTGACTGATAAATCCCAGCTCGCTGTCATTCTTCCTGTTTTTTTATTCAGACAGCGAGGAGACAGGATGACACATTTTCATTATGGTTTTTTTTCCCGTTATGTTAATGCTTTGTTGAGAATAGTTGACTAGATTATACTACAGTAACAAATCTGATGCTCATTGTTTCTTTTCCTTTATGTCATTTTTGGCCTTTTCCAGGTATTTAACAATGTCATATGGGACGGGCCAAGACATCGATGAGAGGATAGTTGAAGGTAGGGGTTCGACAGTATATCGACATGTATTGTTTACCATGATAAGAAAACAGGGGTGTAACGATCAGATAATTTGGATCGATGTATCGATTTAAAAGGCAGTGATTGAAACGAATTGATCAATTAATTATTATCTATTATAACTGATCATAAATCGATTATTATTGAAATAGGACAGACACCTGGTGTGTAAAAAATCAATCATATTTTTACACTGATGTCTCAATAGACTAGCAAAGTGGTTTGCCCTTAACTCTGATATTTAAATGTCCTTCTCTACGTCATCGTCAGTATCGACTAAAGGTTACTAAATCCAATTGTATCGTATCGTAGCAGATTCAGAGGTATCGTTAAATATGGCTTACTTACCTGATTCGAAATCGTATCGTGTCATGTGGAAGCCTGTGGTTTACACTTGCATAAGAAAATCTGGAATAGTTATATCATTATTACAGTGGCAGGTTACTATGTCACGAAAGTATTATTTTCAGGTGAAATATGCTACAGTATTTTTAAAACAGGATTACCTAATGTATTTTATCAGTGTAGGTCTCTATGTTGTAAAGAGTAAACATACTAGAAGTTTCCCTATCCAGATCGTTTTATTGCACCACCTCACTTAATGGGAAGTTGTAAATTGATTATACTGTGAAATTGTGTGCGTGTGTGTATCTGTTGTATCTGTTCCTGGTTGAATATGTGAATATGTGTGTGTGATTTATATGCTACTGATTTATCACACTGAACGGTGACGTTTCCTTCAAACTTTGCAGCAAATCCTCTGTTGGAGGCGTTCGGGAACGCTAAAACAGTCCGCAACAACAACAGCAGCCGCTTTGGCAAGTTTGTGGAGATTCATTTTAACGGAAAGGTCAGTATGTGTGCTCTTTACTGTTCTCTCTCTCGTTCTCTGAAGCAGTTATATGTTGCATTCTTTTTTTTTTTAAGTTTAAGTTTTGTGTGTATGGTAATATATGAAGACTCCTTCAAATAAGTTGCTTCTTGTACAGGACATAAAGTTCCTGACTTAATATTGACAAACGTCTTTGCAGATCAGTCAAACTGTTTGGCTGTGTACTCATTCATTCATTCATTCATTCATTCACTAAACTACTAATCTTCAGTCACTGCTTCATCCTGGTCAGGATCCGGAGTGGGAGTACGTCCAGTGTTTTTAAAAAACTCTTTTAAGTCTTTGGTACAGGTTTGGTAAAGGTTAATTTTTTCAATTTTACATTTTTAATTTCCAAAAAAGTCTATAAATGTTCATTAAGAAGATGTTTCTTATGTGAAACCTATTATGGGTCCGATTCAGAACAAATTAGACTACAGTAATATAAGGGTAATGGATTTATAAACATATATCTATATATATATCTATATCTATATCTATATATATGTGTGTGTGTGTGTGTGTAACAGTCTGGGACAACACATTGGATGTTGCCAACACATTCGGCAAACGGCCAAAAAAGATCACTTTTGGTTTTACCAACTTTAAGCTATATTTACCTTATATGATCTTTGGTGAATTTCCTCATTGTACTTGTTTAAGTCTTTGCTCAGAATGTTCTAATTTAATTTAAACCACCATGCAAGCAATACGATACAGTCAGAAGAATGTTGCGCAATGTCCTGCCTCATCAATTAGCTAACTGTCTAATGCCTAATAACATTATCACATCACATAAAATAAGAGGATTATGGGGAAATGTCAAATAATACAAGAATCAATATGGAATGCAATATATCTCTTTCACTTTATCTTGAAGTATCGTCTGATACAGGTAGGTGATTATGAGGGGAAAATGTAATATTAGTGCGTTGTTACCGGATACAGTATGTGTATGGTAATGTGTGTTTACCCTAAAACAGTGTGCACTGTGTGGTTAGGAGCGTATACGCACTGGCCTCCTTAATGGGAACACTACAGATGTTCCTATTAAAGTGGCCAGTAAGTGTATGTTTATATTGCTGTATGTCCGTGATATGAGTATGTGTGTTTGGGTTGTATATTGTATATTGTGTATTGTACTAACCTTTCAGTACGTCAGTACATTTGCGTTAATAAAATGTTCTGATTCTGTTATGTGGCGTGCAGAACGCGGTGGTCGGGGGTTTCGTGTCTCACTACCTTCTGGAGAAATCACGTATCTGCACACAGGGTCAGGAGGAGAGGAACTACCACGTCTTCTACAGGCTGTGTGCCGGAGCACCAGAGGACATCCGCGAGAAATTCCACCTGTCCTCTCCAAACTCCTTTAGGGTGAGTACAGTGTAAAGGACAAACATGAGTGTGTACTCCTCCTCCTACTACTACTCCTCCTCCTCCTCTTACTAGTACTGCTACTACTACTACTACTCCTACTACTACTACTACTCCGCTTACTAGTACTGCTACTACTACTACTACTACTACTACTCCTACTACTACTGCTTCTGCTCATATTACTATTAATATTAATACTAAAACTACTAGTAACAATACTACTAAAAATGCAGTTACTCATACTAAAACTGTTACTACTAATATTAAAACTTCTAGTACTGATATGAAATACGAATGCATGTGATATTCATACTAGTACTTTCATACTATTAATATTGAAATTACTACTACTGATACTACTACTACTACTTCTAATAGTAATACTAAAGCTACTACTAGTAATACAAATACTTCTAATACTATTATTATTATTATTATTATTATTATTTAAACTCCTGGTACTGATATGAAATACTAATACAAGTATATTCATACAAATACTCTTATACTAAAATTATTACTACTACTACTACTAATAATAATAATAATAATAATTCTGCTGTCACTAATATGAAGTACTAATATTGTTCTTTAATATTAATACCACCAATACTATTAATACTAATACTATTAATTTTGATACCAAGGCTATTCATACTCTAATACTAATACAACTAGTGATAGTAGTAAGAACTTTCTTTATATAGCTCCTTAATACATTTTAGATGCATAATATTTGCAAAAATCAAAACAATACATAACAAACCCTGAAAAAAAGAGAAAATGAAACACACTCAAATGATGTAATTGTATAATGTCATACTCTAAAAGTTTAAATATTTACAGTAAACAGGAAAAAGCAAAGGATAAGTAAAAAGGCAGTCAGATTAAAAAAAGATAAGAGTAAAAAAAGCGAAACAGTGTTATAATAACGATGTAAATATGGCAAGTAATTTAATACTAATTTAACAGCTAGATCTCAAGCAGTTGTTTAAAACTGGTAATAAGTGACACCTTTATTAATTAATAAATATTAAAGAGTAGCGACTTGAGGTCCAGATCTTTGGTTCAGTGAGCCAGTGAATTTGATTTGGAGCACAATGTGTATGCAAATAATTCAAGTCAAACACATTCGGAGTAATGACTTAGTGCCTAATCAGAGATTTCAAGCAGTATCTCTCCACTTCCTGTTCAGAAGAGCTCCAGGAGGAGTTGGGTCAGAGGAAGAACACTGTGCAGTCCTGTGCTCCTGGAGAGACTTATTTTGGAGTAACCATTAGATGGCAGAGTTGTCCATGACTAGAAATTTCAGCCGTTCTCTATCTAAAGACGAACAAATCAAACGAACAAGTATTATTAGGAAGCCATTCTAATAAGAGCTTAATAAATAAACCGATGTGTACATTTCCCATCTCTCATCTCTTTTAATTTCCGGATCTGTTAGTTCAAACCTAACCTGACCTAGCTCCTTTCTAATGCCGTGAAAGACTTCATTTCATTTTGCAATTTTAGAATTTTGGGACTCGGGTTCATGTGAAATTTGGTGTTTGCTTTTAGCATTGGTGCTGAAAAATTGGAAGAGCACAGGCTCTTCTGATAATCCGTGTACCTAAGAGTGCCTTATATGGAGATAAGACTCTTTGAAATGAGAAGAGCACCACTTGACTCAAAAGAAATGAAGGATTAGCCTAGTGTGTGAATCTGTCGCTTAGACAGCACTTAAGCCCCACTCACTTATTCATGAGAGCGTACAAATGCATGCGTATGAGAAACTGGTGTGCATAATTGTGTAGCTTGGAAATCTGAGGAAAAACTCAAGGCCCTTTAACTCCTCCTTGATACCCCTTTATATGTTACATGTTACCTGTAAAAACTCATATCTGGCCAGATTGCTGGTAATTACAATTTTTTTGTTCCCTTACATGTTAATGTTCCTTACAGAATATTTTTCCCAGTGGTCAAAGCATGTATATTGTATACAATGTATATTTCAGGAACAAATTCCTTTATATGGCAGATGCACAGGAAATGTCATACAGCAGGGTTGCACTACAAAACACTTGTTCTTTTTTCTCATTCTTTTTTATACAACACTGTGATATGTGATATGCCTGGCAATATATTAACACACAGGTGGACCCTTGATGTTACTTGGTTTTCTAGTTGGGTTACGTTATTTTGGCCAGAATATTGGATTTTTGGGTAGTTGTGTGAAATGTATCTGCTTAAATAAACTGGTGCGTCAACTGAGATGCTTTTGCTGTGGCCTCATCCGAGGTGGATTTTACCCAGGAAGATTACATATCATCGTCCAATGGAAATTTGTTTAGAAGCATGATTGATGGCTTTTGAATTTTTCTCAGCGCCCGATTGAAGAACGCTTATATGTATGACTCTTTTGCCATATTACAAATGTAAACTTGAATGGCTAACCAAATTTACAGATGAGGTTGATTTATCTGCTAAATTACAAGTTAGTCACAAGTCCCTCTCCAACTGACTGACTTTTTAATGTATAACTAACGAAGATAAACTCTACAGCCTTTCATGTTCTATGTTCATCCATCAGTTCAAAATGTTAAGAAAATTAAATGATGTAGTGTTGGTTTTTGCTACTATTTCAATAAATACTTTTGCCATTTAGAAGCTGCTTGAATTGAAAGGAATGATGTTTCCACCATGATGTTACGAGGGTGGGTGACATTGCCACCTCACAGCTCTAGGGTCCCAGGTTCGATTCTGACCGCGGGTTACTGTCTGTGCTGAGTTTCGCATGTTCTTCCCACGTTCATGGGGGTTTCCTTTGGGTTCTTCTGTTTTCTCCTGGTAGGAGCATTGGCTAAGAGGTGTGAATGAGAGTGTGAATGTATGGTGCCCCATCCAGGGTGTATTCCCACCTGACACCCAGTGTTCCCAGGATAGACTTCGGATCCACTGTGACCCTGACCAAGATAAAGCAGTTATTGAAAGTGAGTGAGAGAGTGAGATTTGCAACAGCTGAGGACACAACTCTGTCACACAGGTGGTGTTTGGAGAGTGGTTCCATAGTGCCACGCTCTGTCCGAGCAGACAGGCCTTTATGACGGTTCGAAGTCTTAGCTGCCTGTTCAGATGGAAGTCTAAATCAGACTTTAGAGATTGATTATAGGATTTAATTCCATATTGCATTCTTCTACAATACTGTAGGCCACTGTTTTGCTTTTTTGCTTACATGTGATGTGCATGGCCATTGGGATAGTGGTGTCCTTTCTTCATTATATCCTATGCAACTGAATCCAGCAGGAGCTACAACATCATTTGGATTATGACAGATTGGCTCGAAGGCTGTAGACCAGCCCTATGTAATGATTTCCCCAACAACCTCTAACTATCTTTAACAGTGAAGTACACAAGTATGCAAAATTACAGTGAAAATGACAAGTGCATCATAAGGACAGACCTGGAAAAGCCTCAGTGTGCACTAACTACAAGGAACAACATGAGCAGCATCAGGATAGACCAGATGGCAAAACTGTGCAAGGCTGAAATTATTGCATGAGACTGACTCACTGCACGATGGTAAACCATCATAAATAGCAGGGTATGAGCATTCTGCAGTAGAAGTTTACATAAGTTTATTAATATAGTAAACATAACATCTGTCCCTGAAAATCCTTCGTAGTAAATAGATACAGTAAATAAAATATTATATAAAGAATCAATCATAATGGGCCATGCTGTTATAGAAAAATAATCAATGACAGGGTGTTGTGATGTGTTGTGAAGTTGTTTATATATATGAAATGGATTATTTTGCTATAAAGGCACGTCCTGGAGTGTTTTATTCCTCTTAATACCATAGACATAACGATTAATATATATTTTCTAATTAAAAAAATGACAGTATATTTTTCCTCATTTATTTAATCAAGAATGTCTGCAAAACAAGTTCCTTTTAAATATTCCTTTTAAATCTTATAAATATTCCCTCACCATCGTCACTCGTTTCTATCTCTAGAAGCTAACAAGACAAAAAAATTTCAATTCAAAATTTTCAGTTGAGAATTTTTTTTAAAAATTTCACTTAAAATATTCTGCATTTATCTTCACAAAAAGTCGGTACATAGCATCATTGTTTTAAAAATTGAGTCAAGAAGAGGACACCGGTCAAAACATTACAAACATTACTAATGTGCGATGGGGGAAAGGGGGCGGGGCTTCCTGGCAATGCCAATTAACATCACAGAGTTCAAACATCAACTGTCAATCATTCCAGATTCATACATCGATGGGCTTACCTGCCTCACATTTTTATTAGCGTTCTTTTTGCGTATTTTTTTGTGTTCCGGCGTGCTCCAAAGTTAAAATGTGGAGCTCGTACACAAAATGCATAAAGGTTGTCTAATCTGACGCAGTCAGCACTGCAATATTTCTTTTTTTTTTCTGGTATCTCAACCCTCACCCACGACCCACCTGCAATTCCCTCGTACACCCCACAGTTTAAATACCTGTGCTCTATGGCTTGGATTATATCCTGCAAGTCACTTTCATGAAATCTGTTGCACAATAAATAAATGTCAATTTATTCCTTAATGCTAATAGGCTATAATCTTTTTTTTTTTTTAAACCTTTCTGCTTTTCTTACTTATAAAGAAGTTCAAATAACAAGACTAAAAGTTGCCTTAAACTTACAGTGCAGGTAGATGTGTCTATCTGTCCATCAAATCCCCCTCTTTCTTCTTTCTCTTACTCTTTCTGAAGGCCTGTCAGGCTTCCCTCTCTTTACACACCCTGTCTGTCACATTGGACCTTCTAACCACACTCATCATTTATCCGGTGACAGCGTCTGCACAGCCATTCATGTTGCTCTGTTATTAAATGGATAGAATAAAGGGATTTTGTGTTCAGGTTGTGTGTTTGCTGAACAGTGACATTGGTTTAAACAGATTACAGAACAATGAGACGTCTGATGTGGACAGCAGGAATTTTTATATTGAGCAAGCTGGGGTCATCTGAAACATGATACCCTACCACATTCATCATTTATTTTGAGTTTCACCTGACAGCTATATCTACTTTTTCCTTGCCTTGTCCTTGCAGTGTTTTTCAGGATTTTATTTTTTTTTAATATGTGACTATTCTGGATGTGATGCAGCTGCCTGAGCCGTGATATTTCAATTTTGGAAAGTCTAGTGGTCGAGAAATGAAATTTGCATATAGCAGTGTTACTCTGATAAGCACAACATTTGTGAGGATGCAGTTAAGTGTATAGGGAAAAAATGCACTTAATTGAATTTGAAATAAAATGAAATACTAAGTAGGTAAATATACTGACAAATTTGCATGTTTAAAATATGCAAAAATGTATACTAATCTGATGCTTTTTTCAAATGCTTGCAAGTAAACCTTGATAGTATACCAAATCTGCATGTACTGTAGATTACTGTGACATTAGTCTAGCATGTCTGGAGACGCTCGTGAGAAAGTTTGGTTTAAATGTGGATAGGTTCCAATGCTTCAGGACGTTCACAGTATGGGTGGTGCTTGATGGAAGTGCGCTTCATAACATGGTTCAACAGTACAGTGCTACGGATGTAAGCCAACATGGTGGAAAAGTCTTCACTGGTCTAGAATGTATCTGTGTGTTGCACGTGTATTAAAAACGAAATTGAATCTATACCAACAAGACACTTCATGTGCTAGGTTTCACATATGTTGTCTGATAAACACGATTAACAGACTTAGTCAAATGCTGTATGTAATAGACTCCGATTTCTGCAACATAGAGACAAAAAACTCTGCATATCATATTTTGCAGCAGCAGTATCTCAAAATTTTGACTTATTATCTCAAAATTTCAGTTTGAAATCTTCATTTATTATCTCAAAATTTCAACATTATCTCAAAATTTTGACTCAAGATCTTCACTTATTATCTCAAAATTTCAATTTGAAACCTTGACTTATTATCTCAAGACTTTAACTTATTACCTCAAATTTCTTACTTACTGTCTAAATTAAACATAATAAATCATTATTTTGGTATACCAAGTCAAAAATTCAACATAAGTCAACATAATCTTGCAGTAATAACTGCAAGATAATAAGTAAAAGTTTTGAGATATTAAGTAAAGATCTCAAGTCGAGGTTTTGAGATAATAAGTGAAGATCTTTAACTCTTTAACTCTTGTTAACTTTAACAAAATTTGACTAATTATCTCAAAATTTCACTAATTATCTCAAAACTTTAACTTAAGGTCTTTTCTTATTATCTCAGAAAATTTTCTTTATTGTCTTGTAGTTATTACTGCAAGATTATTTTGAATTATGTTGAATTGTTTTTGGAGATGGTATACCAAAATAATGATAATTTATTGTTTAATTTAGGGAATAAGTGAGAAATGTGAGGGAATATGTCAAAATTTTGACATAGTACTACTGCCATAAATAAAAAAATAATGTGTTATGCAATTTTTTTCTTTTCTGTTTGGTGGAAATGGGCTTCCCTAGGTTTCACGAATTCATTTTGAGGTTCTCTGTGTTCTTTATATTAAATTGTAAAACATGTTCATTTAGTGTTCATATTTATTTTCTCTATCATTTTTTATGTATTGTGTATTTTTATTATGTATATTTTTTATGTAGTACCTAAACCGAGGATGTACACGCTACTTCGCTACAAGGGACACGGACCAGAAGATCTTGCAGAACCGCAAGAGCCCAGAGGTAAAGCATTTATGTGCCTGTCTCATTACAGAGGTGTTGCCCTTATACTTGTTAGGATGTCCTGAAAAAGACAAGTTTCCTAGCCTTAGACTGGATCTCTGAGCTGCCTCAGGCTAATTGAGTGGGATGCTTGCCAAGAACCCCAGTGAGGTATTGAGGAACAGACAGAACTGATTTAATGCTCTTGGCAGTGAGCACAGTTTATGCTTATAACAATTAATTCAGAATAAATCTGCAGTAACCGCCCCACTCTGCAGCAGCCAGAAAGCCAAGTTAATTATTATTGTTTACAGGAGAGGTTTTTACAAGGCGCTGCTTGTGTTCTTAGCCTCCAGAAATAGAAATGATTAATTCATTCCGAGTCCATGAAGGCAGCACTGTCCGAGAAATAGTGTTTGAGTAAATAGTATTTTAAATTAATTATACACTGTATATGCATCAGAAGCTTCATTCCGGTTATGAACTAGGTCATCCAAAGGACTATGTTAATTTTCTTACTCCATATTCTCAAGGGAGAATATAATATTCTCCATATTCTCAAGGGAGCTCTTGTGTCTCTTAGGAATATTGTTTGTTTTAATGAAAACTCCACACCAGAAACACATTAATTGTGTTTATATTAAAATATCCGTGATGCACTTAGCAATTCTGGTGGTAATTTAGCGATTGTGTGCTGCACTGCCATCACATTACTAGTGCATTTTCAATGTAGTTTAATAAGAGAAATAAGACATCTCTGTAATCTTAAATATAAGGGAAGACACTCAGGTTTTGTTGTTAGCTCTTTAAAACAAAAGAGCAAAAGCGTCTTTTATCACTCCCCATTTTCCATAGATGTTGAACTGATTTAATGTTGAATGTTCAACTTATACATGAGAAAGCCACTGTAGGAGTAGTAAAGACATCTGTGCAAATGCTGAACTTAAAGTTACGGAAGAGAATTGACTCAGCTAGTTAAAAATCTACGAGATGACGAGAACGATGGCGCTTACGGTGGTATTAGCCGTTGAAAGTTAAAGCTCTGTAAGCTGATCTGTTTGAGCGGAGTGTACAGATGAGGAAGTGAGAGAGTTGGGCAGACTAAAGGATTAAAGCACTGCTGCATCACTTTCTTTCAGTAGAGATGAAGCAAGTGGCTAAATCCCATTGCACTGCTATCAGCAGGTAGAAAATTTAAACAAAGGAAACAAAGAAATTAATTTTTGGCCATAATATTGTTTTAGATTTATTGGTCAAAATGATGGTATAGTATGATGTACACTATATGGCCAAAAGTTTGTGGAGCCCTGACCATCTCACCCCATATGTGGTTCTTCTCCAAACTGTTGGCACAAAGTTGGAAGCACACAATTATATAGAATGTCTTTGTATGCTGTAGCGTTACAGTTTCCCTTCATGGGAACTAAAAGGCCCAATCCTGTCCCAGCATGACAATGCCCCTGTAGTCCATGAAGACATGGTTTGCCAACGCTGGCATGGAAGAACTCGAGTGAACACCTGAGCCCTTCTCTACATTTTAAATTAGTTTATAGCAAGCTTTAGATGTGTTGAACATACTAATTTCTGTTGTTAGGAAGAAGGTAATCATCAATGTTAGAGTTATCACTCGTATCACTAAAATTAGCCGGCTAGCTTGTTTCTAGGCTACTCGCTATTGTCCGCTGTTGTTGCTGATCTGCTATTTCAGTCCAGAATGTTGCACGGATGTTTGAAGTTCACTATAATAGAACAGTAACAATAGTGTAACTGTAAAAAAGTATGGTTAAAGCAGCTTTATATGAGCTTTACGTGCTCTGAGAGAGCAAACAAAAGATGTACTTTCGTGGAGGCATCCATATTTTTTCCCACTTTGCACGTTGAACGTGCCGAGGTGGGAAATGATGTCATTACAACTTGTAAATTACCACTTACAAGGCACCGTGAACGCGGCATAAATCTGGAATGGGATTCAAAAGCACATATGGGTGTGATGATCAGGTGTCCACAAACCTTTGGCCATATAATGTACAAATCATGGTCAAATAGTGGGGAAAAAAGTCTTGAATTTTTAAGGGTTAAATCATAAAGAAGCGCACAAACCCCTGAATCCTATTCCACATTTGCTCGAACCTCAATAAGAGTTTGAGAGGGTGGGTGCATTGAGCACTCTAAATAACGCAGGATTGTGCCGGAGCCGTAATGATCCCCTGTAGTGAATTATGTATGATTAGCGCCTTGCTTTGTTTATGCTCATTAACATGGAAGCTGCCTCCTTTGTACTCGCACACTAATCATTTCAAGCCATCTGCTTGTAATGTTAATCTCATTTGAACATGTCTTTGTGCTGCTTTTCTGTACATCGCAGGGCAAGAAAGTGATTATGAGTAAGCAATCCTTGCTCCTCGTGACCTGGATCCAATATGTATCTGTGCTCCAGGTGATGGGTCCTGTCTCAATCAGCTTAACAGTCTCTTTGTCCCTTTGCCCTTGTACACGTCAAGACTTAAAGAATGCGCTTGACATTATGATGCATTCCATTACACAGTACGTCCCATGTTGATAAGTTCACACATAATTGGACACCTTCTTCTTTTGTTCTGTCAGCTAGGAAATGGGAATGCCTGAGTGATTCAGGACGGTGTCAGTCATTAATATGTAGCACGTGATATATATTTGGCCCAGCTTGAGTAGAAAGGTGAAAGGCCTTGTGTAAATGAAAGCAGTGGCTTCAGTGCATACCAGTGTGCTGTAACAGCTCAATTTATTTGAGCTATTTCTCAGTAAATATCCAGGATGATATATTCAATTCCTTCCTTATTTTGTCCAGCTCTTTAAGTCAGAAGTCACTGCTTCAGGGCAACTCCGTAGAAACAGTGACACAAATCAATTTTAAGTCATTCGTATCCTGTTAACTTTTGATCCTAGTGTGTCTTGGGTTTATTGATTATTAGTGTGAATGCAGAGTACTTCCATTTGTAATGCAGAATGCTCCAGCGGAATCACTTTGAGTTCACTTTACCGCACTGAACATTTTAGCCTTTAGCACCCAAATCCTTTATTATGGAAGTAATTCAGTGTAATGAGTGGAACATGAAGTGCTGCTCATGTCAGAAGCTTCCTGTGTGCCTGCTTTGATGTAATGCTAGAGGATGTCGACATAACATGACCCTCAGGTGCTTTGCATTCCAGTAGTAGCCCTATCCTTTAAAGGGAGCTGCCTCACTGAGCAGCATTTTACCAGAAAGTAATCTTGCTCCTGTGTTTGGGACAGCCTTCAAAGTCATCGTATCATACGTTGCCAGTTTTAATACATAAAAACACCAGGCTACTGTTTCCTAAATAACAAAGCTTCATTCACTGAGTAAAGGGTCTTGAAGAGATTCATCAGGGTAGAGTCTGGCCGCTCAACCCCACTGGCCAATCCCTTAGCCCCTCCCTGTGTCGGATTCTCGTGCACGTGTTTAGGGGTGTGATGAAGGCATTGGGCTACCGATCGGAAAGTTCTGAGTTCAGATGGTGCCACCGTTGGGCGCTTGAGCAATGGTCTTAATCCCTCAACCTCTCAGTTGTATCCTGTCTCAATTATAAGTCACTTGGGGAAAAAAAAACATCAGCCAAATGAACGAATGCTATAATAAACCTAGCTATTCGTTAGCCACATAGTAGCTAGCTACAGAAGTTGTTTGGTGGAATTATGTTAGCTAGTAAATTTTAACATTCAGACAATTTACAAACACAATTGATTGTTCTATTAAACAAGAAACTCACCTCCGTACTCTTTTGTCTTTATCACCAAACTGTTTGGTCGTAACTTTTCTGCAATTCCCGTCTGGTGAACAGAATTATGGGATAGGCTATACAGAAAATGATGGTAGTAGTGGGTAGTAACAGTCTGATTGGGACAATCCTAAACTCCTGAGCATGAATGCTGCCTAAAATCTCTGTAAGCTGCCTTCTGATTAGAGCACACTGTATGTCTCCCAACTTAGCATATTGTAACATGATCTATGATATACAGTTATAGTTATGATCGGAATAAGTTCACTACTCTTGCGTTTTGTTTGGAAGGTAGCTGCTAATGTAAACTAGTGTTTTTTTGCAGCAAAGAAGTGGACTCAGGTCATGTGACTCGTCAGACCCAACTTACAATTTCGATGATTCAGATTCAAACTTAAAAGCAATCACTGGTGGAGGTGTAACAATCTCCAAATTTATTTGACTTCATTTGAGGCTACGCAATGAACTGTAATTCTACATTTATATTATATGGCTGCTTTGCATTTTACTCCATTAAAAAAAGATGGGGAATGTTGGAATTCCCTCTCACTGGCATAAACACCCCTGATGCCACAGTCAAAATGGCAGAATGCATGAAATTTGGTGAATGTATTTTGGATTGTTTGTCGCTTGTTACTTGCGAAACAGTGACTTGTTCCAATCTCTACCAAATAGCCTAAGGACAGCTTCATTCTTTTAAGTGAAAGCAATCCTACAAGATTTTCGTGAAAGTTTAAGCAACAAGCCGAACAATATTTTTCTTTCCAACAAGATGCGTATCAGTTTTGATAATACTGTAAATCATGAAAACTTCAGATTCTCTCAAGTCTCTGGTATTGGTCTATTTTGTTGTTGGCATTTTAAGTTCTCTAGATAAGACCTCCTCTAGAAAAACTCTAACTTGACCTTTGACTTCTGCGGCTCCTTAGCACCTGAAGGCAGGCCCTCTGAAGGACCCGCTGCTGGATGACAATGGCGATTTTAACCGCATGGTGGTGGCCATGAAGAAGATTGGCCTGGACGATGCTGAGAAGCTGGATCTGTTCAGGGTGGTGGCTGGAGTCCTCCACCTCGGCAACATTGACTTTGAGGAAGCAGGCAGCACTTCAGGTAAGAAATGGAGACGAAATAAATGACCTCACCCTCTGAACATTGAGTTCTGCAACATTCTGCAACACACTTTTGCACACTGTTCTCATCTTAAACTTGTTGTACACGACCACTGTATTGTCTAGTATGTTGTCCTGGAAGGAGGGGTGAGAGATGTGACAAAAATATCCTATCACAATCAATATCAATCAATAGGTTCTCTTGCCTTTATAATGAATCCGGTTATTTAGATTTTTTGCACATGCTCTCAACTCTGTTAAACTCGTTTCCCTTAGACCAGCTTGGCATTTTTCTTTTATCCCAATGACATTTTGTGTCCTCATAAACATCCCATAGTAAACATTAGAAACATTTGGAAATAAATACAGCAATAATGTGGTGAACCTCGGCGTGGTTTAGTGTTTCCCAGGTGAAATATTACTGTCTGGTAGTTAAATATAAAATATATAAATTCAGTCTGAAATTACTTTTTGGATGTGCAGAGTTTTTGATGAGCAGGGTAGTACAACCCTGAGTGATGATATGGGTGGTTTATTCTGCTCCACTGGCAGTTTAAGTGTCTGAGTCTTTCTGACAAAAGGTCTTTTAACTTCCCAAATGGAGCTTTGCGACAGAATTTATATTTACTTACATGAAGTGAACAGAGACTATCTGCACTCATTTTAATGACGTAGACTATACACAGCGTTTCTGCTAATTTACCACTAAACTAAACGCACATTACATTTATGTTCAGTCACAGTTAGTCTTAGTCTTACCCTGTTTCACACTTTAAATCAGCACAGCCATACGCCTTGTATGTATGTTCACAGCATAAAGTTGCGATTCCTGAGATAGAGCTAAAAACTTGACATTTGAATGGATATTTTCTTACTTTTGTGCAAATTAGTTATGACATGATAAAGCGACAAATCCAAAATTTGTCAAAAGTGTTTGATATTCAAAAATAGAAGAAAATCTTTTAACTCAGTTCTAGTACACACTTTAACACCAGCACTGTTGAATTCTCGATTCTGATTGGTCAGAAGGTGTTGATTGATCTTCTATAACAGAGTTCTGTCAGTGGTTCCCGTGCAAGACAAATCACAGGTTTATATTAATGCTCTTGTTTTTATAGTTTTTAACTAGTTTTTAACTAGTAACATCTTGCCTCTGTAACATGGCAAGCTGGGGATTTTTTTTTTATCTTACGTATTACCAAACAGCTGCTGAAACATAAGTGAATACAGGAATTAACTGGAAGTAATCCAGGAATGAACTTTTTCATAAGCGTTCCACGATATTAAATGTAACCATAAATGGATAAAACATATGTGTCAGTCTTTAAGAAATGAAAAAATAATCTTTGGCAAATTGCTGTGGTATAAGAGGAATAAAACACTTCAGGATGTGCTGTTATAAGAAATTAAACAACAACTGGCTTTGCAGTGTGCCACATCACACCAGACTGACTCTTTTACTAAATAAACCAGACTATATTGGTGTGCAAAGCTGTAATATAAGAATATATAACAACATTGGATTGGATTCTGGGATAAACCCACAAATGCACGTTTTCTATCGTGTTTTTCTTTTTTTTCGCCCAAGCGGTGTGCGAGATTGGATACATTTTCCTGCTGTGTTTGAGAGACGGATAAATAGGAACTTTAAGAGCTACTGATACACACGCTTGTGGTGCTGGAACAGAGGAAGCTGCTTCTCTGTCTGACTTTGCTACAGACTAACTTCTTCTCAGCTTGTGTGTGCGATTCTGTTTCCCACACCTCACTGTGATCGATTACTTTAATAACTTGCGCAACTCCGAGCTCATCCAGCTGAGTCACGAAGAAATGAAATCTGTCATCGCTCTGCCTCTTCATAGCGTAGACAGCAGTCTTGCTAACTCTAATGCTGATGTAGCAGCTAACTTTCATTTTGAAACCTCATTCATTTGCATCACGGCCCTATTTAAGGTTGTTCATTTGTATAACTTTAGTGTGCTTTAGTGCGAGTTGGGAAAACGCTCAGAATCTCACACATGACTTGAAGTCTATAACATCACATTATGAAAGATATAAAAACATCAAATAATAGATTGTAAAATAACATTGTAAATGGTAGAAGAAAAGTGATGGGAAGTCTGCTGCTGTTCATCCTGGATAGGCTTTTTCCCCTTCTGCTTATGACACCCTGGGGAAACACCTCGCACTTCATTGCCATTTATTAACATTGATCTTGGTCACTGGTTCAGAGGGCTTAGTAATTTTTTTTCATTGACTCACATTTATTAGCCAGTGATTAGTCATTTGAGGGCAGGATGAGGCATCCTGAAGTGTAACGTAACCATTTACCGTGGACATTATCTTTTCAGAGGGAAATGCCATCCCTTCCACCAAAATTTTACTTCCTTGGAATCTGGTCACGGATGGATGTGGCATTGTTGGGATTTGAAGTTGTGATCTCCTGATGTAAGGTCACGCACTAAAACCACTATCAAATGTGTAAAATACAAGACTATAGAGTTTGTACAGAGTTGACGAGAGAGGGATCTACTGTAGAGGTTTCTTGTATTTTGTTAAAATTTGACTTGAAGTTGGTTCTCTTATCAGTCAGTCATGAAATACCAAGCAGTGATTTTAACTGCTTCTTATATATTCCAGCAATGGAATCATACATTATAATGGGCAGTCAAATTGAACGCAAATACAAATTTGCCTGACAATTAAGTCAGTTTAATTTATTAGAAAGATTTTGCTAAGGAAACATTTTACTTTCCTTTTGTGCTTAATTCATTTATGTAACCCTGTAAATTTGCAAACCTTGGTAACACCTTGGTAAGTCTCTAGAAAGCTGAGGACATTGAAAGCTGTGATTATTTCTTTCCGAATAAAAAATGAGGAACTTCTCACTTAGCATTTTCATGGTGGACCATTCATAAATTCATTAGCTAACCCACCAGGCAAGTCAAATCCCCAATGGGTTTGCCCATTCTCATGTTTCTGTTGACCAGAAAAAAGTAGCTATTGTAATATAATATCATATCACATGGCAAGCTAGTTAGTTAGTTGCATTAATACTGACAAAGGGAAATGAAGGACTATATGAATTCCCGGGCATGGAATGAAGCTGTGTAGCCAGGCATTATACTCTTAAAAGTGTGAGTGCCCTCAGCAACATACCAAATGAAAACATTTGTTTTGTGACAGTCAATAGGGAGCAAGGTTTTTCTTCCCCTGGATGTTGCACGAGAGAAGAAAAAACACTGATAGCCACTACATCAGCAGTATTCTTTTTTACCCTTCAATAAAAACGGCTACTGAGCCAATCGACATGTCAATCTAGAATGACTGACAGTTGCACAGTTGCCAAACTGTTGCCCTGCCCCTTTCGCCTCCAACTCTCATCTCTTGATTTTCTTGCTTGAAAGATGCGACCTTGCTTTCAGTCAAAGCAAGTGGAGAATATTTTGAGTTGTGAAATAAAATCAGTGTATGTTTGATTAGTTAACATTGGTTACCTCTATTTATTTAGGATGCTACCATCCTTTTTCATTTTGTCTGGAAAAAAAGTAAAAAAAATCACTTTTTAAGCGGAGAGAGGTACTTTCTCAGCTGATAAAAAGCTTAACTAAGCCAGCAATGAAGTGTCAAATCTACCACTGTACAAATACCAAATTGTAATGGGTAATGATGATTAGAAAATGATTAAACAATGCAGTTTATTTTCCTGAACTAATCAACGCAGACACATTCAAACAGCACGGTCAAGTTTATCGTGAAACTGAGACTGAAGAAACCATAGTGCACATATATATGAGATTTTACTTCCAGGAGCTTGGGATAAATCTGCTACTCATCTGTTTTAGTCAAAACGTAGACATTAGAAATATTAACATGCACACTTTTTTTATTTATTGCTATCTGTAACATCTTTTTCCTAGAATAGGAAGAGAGAAAGTAAACTGTTCTAGTGTAAGCATTTCTACTTTCCTGCACGTAAACTTTTCTTGTGTCTACACCTTATCTAAAACTTCAGAACTTCGAACTTCGGAAGTTGGAAGTCGGAGCTCGGAATGACGTCATTTTTGACCACCGTGCATTCAAACTACAAAGTGGGGGGAAAAAACATGGACACCTCCATGTTTGTTTTTTTGGTCGCAACAAGCTAGCCAGCTAACTTTGTTCCTCTTCAAAACAGTGAACGATATAGTCAGTGTTACAGATTTAACAAGTAATTATACCTGTATGTTGATTGATCTAAAGAAAATACTTGTATATACAGTATAACTCATTTAAAGGTAAGAAGTGCTACTTTGTTTACTGATGATGCTATGAGCGGCCATTTTGAGTGAAGGGCACTTGCACGATGAATTGATGAGACAATCACAAATTCCCAGGTAGGAATTCCGAGTTGAGGCAAGTGACAAGACGCAGTATCCCCCCATCCTGCACCTCAGGAAGGGCTAGTAATTAGCTGATTATCTTGTGTTGGAAGTAGAGAAAACCCTAAAAGGTCCCTGCAGGACAGGGAGGAGTCCAGGACCAGGGTTGGAAAGCTGTGCACAGGAGAGAAGGACAGCTAGAGCTAAGAGCAAGGATAAAACAAGTCATGAGAGATTCCTAAGAAGGAGGTGTACATTAAAAAGAGAGAGGACCTAGCATAGATCCTTCAGGTACACCATGCATCAGGTGATGTGATATGACTTGTGGGATCACAGCGGTTTTGTGTCCTTCAGCCAGAGATGTCTCTGTAGGAGACATGTGATTTTGGGCTATGTGAGCACCAGAGACACCTAGCAAAATATTTTGGAGAGGAGGAAGTTCTGCTTTCAGCTTGTTTCATGTGAATTTTTATGCCTGTGTCTTTCTTTGAATGTCTAGAGCACACTTATTCAGGTCTCTGTATCTCCTTGTTTGTAATAGTGTGTGTTCTCTGTATGTGTTTCTAGATGCCATGAAGAACTAATGTCAGTATTGCTCAGCTCTGAGGGTTTTTTTTTTTTTTTTTTTTTTTTTAAAACGTCCTGTATGTGTTTGTTTCCCAGGAGGCTGTAACTTAAAGAGGCAGTCGAGTCAGGCTCTGCAGCACTGTGCCGAGCTGTTGGGGTTGGATGAAGAAGATCTACGAGTCAGTCTCACCACCAGAGTTATGCTCACAACAGCAGGAGGCGCTAAAGACACTTCTATCAAGTGAGACCAAGTCAGATCTCTCTCACTCATTCTCTCTCTCTCCCTCTTACACACAAACAGACACACAAATGGACACAGCTCTGTTCTTTCTTTAAGAAGCATTTCTGTGAATTGACTCTTATTCACTGCCATTTATGTTGATGTGGGGAATCTTCCTATTTCTTATTTATGGAAATGCCATGAACAGTATTGCATTATAACTGTATACAATGGAATAGTTACATTGTTAATATAATGTTATTCTTGATGGCACTCTTAGTCCCTGACCTAGTGAACTAGCATGAGGATGTGTTTTTGATAGAGACTCCAAAGCACTTCTATAAGTCGCTCTGGATAAGGGCATCTGCTAAATGCTGAAAATGCTGTAATAGAAATGCAGTAATCCATGCAAATGATGATTTGAAGTCGATCAAGTTGAGGTTTACATTAGTTAGTCTTCTTATGTGTAAATTTACACACACTCAGGAGCACAAATAGGATACGGACGTTTTTCCCAAATTTGCATGATTTTAATGAATACCAGATTTCCTGTGTAAACACTTGTACGAACGATCTGCGAATAAATTCGTTCGTATCCAGCTTGATAAATGAGGCCTGATGTAAGAGATGGATGTGCCACGTAAATGGATCAGAAACCGTGTGTAATTGTTGATATGCTGTTTTCTGTGCGGAGTTTATGGAAGGAGTCTCCAGTGTCGGCACTTCAGTACATTCAGAGGTGAAGCTGTAACTTTAAGTTTTTCTGAAATGGGAAAGTCTTTGAGTTTCTTGGTAACATGACAAGCTGTACTTCAAGAGAGAAAAAGCTGGTGACTGTTTATCACTGCTGTAATGTTAGTGGAAATAACTAGGAAAACCTGGTTGGTCCAGAACATTAAACGTAACTATAAATGGCTAAAAACATTTTTTAAACAAATAAACCAATTCAAATTGTTGAAAAAATGCTGTGGTGTAAGAGGAATCAAATACTGCAGGATGTTCTGTTATTATAAAATAATCAGTGTAGTAACAGTAGCTCTTTGCATCAGGCTGCATCACACCCCGCTGTTGTTGATCCATTTCCAGTTGTGTTCTCTTCCTTCCTTAAAACAAATCAGTTCTGGCAATTTCCTTTACCAACCGCTGCAGTTTTATGTTATTTAATGTCAGATATACAACTGCAGTTATCATACTGTGGATTTTTTCACACTGTTCCACTTCTAAGTCATCTCAAACCTTCTGTGAACATCCAAGAATCACTGAATGGCATTTGTCACTGCAGCTGCTGTTACAGATGTCTGGATCATAAAACTCATACCCGCGTGCTCGTTGACCTTTTTGCGAATTCTGCACTGGGTGATAAGACAGGAAAGGATGACAGAGCTAGTAGAAAGCTTCACACACACACACACACACACGCACACAGAGTTATTGGTCTGTTTTGGTGAGTGGATATTTCTGTTATGGTCAGATGGCTTCACTGGGATAGGTTTTGGTTTCGGTGGCTGCAGAGAGCTTGTACAGATCTGTGCTAATGAGTGGAGAGGGATTAAACACAAAATCATGACTTTCTCTCTCTCTCTCTCTCTCTCTCTCTCTCTCTCTCTCTTGCTCGCTTTCTCTCTGGGCTACATGATTTGTAAACAGTAAAACAAAATGGTGGATGCTGTTATAGGAAAAAAAAATTAGTGAGCATTATTTTGCAGCATCACATTCCCAAAGTGTTTTATATCTCCAGCACTAACAATTTTTTTTATTTTTTAAAGAACGTCATGCTTTTTATCCATTTGTAGTGCATATTTAATGTTGTAGAACATCAATTCGTTATCACATACACCGATCAGCCATAACATTAAAACTACTGACAGGTCAATGTTAGGCAGCAGGTGAACAGTCAGTTCTCGAAGTTGATATATTGGAAGCAGGAAAAATGGACAAACGTAAGGATCTGAGCGACTTTGACAAGGGAAATTTGGGATGGCTAGATGACTGGGTCAGAGCATCTCCAAAACGGCAGGTCTTGTGGTGTGTTCCTGGTATGCAGTGATTAGTACCTATGAAAAGTGGTCCAACAAAGGATGACCGGTGAACCGGCGATGCGGTCATGGACGCCCAAGGCTCATTGATGCGCGTGGGGAGTGAAGGCTAGCCCGTCTGGTCTTAACCCAAAGAAGAGCTACTCTAGAACAAACTGCTGAAAAAGTTAATGCTGGCTGTGATAGAATGGTGTCAGAACACACAGTGTATCGCAGCTTGCTGCATTTGGGGCTGCATAGCCGAAGACCAGTCAGAGTGCCCATGCTGACCCGTGTCCACCACCGAAAGCACCTACAATGGGAACATGAGCATCAGAACTGGACCATGGAGCAATGGAAGAAGGTGGCCTGGTCTAATGAATCATGCTTTCTTTTACATCATGTGGACAGCCAGGTACGTGTGCGTCACTTACCTGGGGAAGAGATGGCACCAGGATGCATTATGGGAAGAAGGCAAGCTGGCAGAGGCGGTGTAATGCTCTGGGCAATGTTCTGCTGGGAAACTTTGGGTCCTGGCATTCATGTGGATGTTACTTTGATACAAACCACCTACCTAAACATTGTTGCAGACCAGGTACACCCCTTCATGGCATTGGTATTCCCTAATGGCAGTGGCCTCTTTCAGCAGGATAATGTGCCCTGCCATACTGCAAAAATAGTTTTTAGTGATTGTGCTGGACAAACAAGTCCGATCCATGGAGGCCTCACCTCGCAACTTACAGGACTCGAAGGATCTGCTGCTAACGTCTTGGTGCCAGATACCGCAGCGCACCTTCAGAGGTCTTGTGGAGTCCATGACTCGACGGGTCAGAGCGGCACAAAGGAGACCTACACAATATTAGGCAGGTGGTTTTAATGTTATGGCTGATCGGTGTGTATAAACAATCATTTATATGAATGTATTGTATATAAAATAGTAATTCTGTAAAAATAGAAGCTTGTGATTTAATGCACCAGGAGTCATTAAAAGGCACCCTCTAGTGTTTTCAACTTAATCTCTGTCTTTACTGATGGACTGTGATGGCTGTATTTTTGAATTTGCATTATGTGATCATGTGTTTTAAATGATCTTTAAACAGACTTAATCTAGGTAACCTGAGAATTCAAGAGTCTCAGTCTTGTCAGCCAGTAGAAGACAAAAGAAAGGACTGTGTTTCTTTAAAAAATGGTAGAGCTGTTTTTGCTTTTTCCTCGTCCCATTTGCTGACATACACATAGGATTTTTCTCTCTTCCTGCAGGTTTGTTCTTGTTAGTTTCTTCATGTTCTTTCTTTCCTCAGCACAGAGAAACACATCGAAACTCTTGTCTGTGATAATCACACGTATGCTACAGTGAGGGTGGATAGTCACACACAGACTGTGATGCAGTGGTGGCTCATCCATAGGGGCAGGTAGAGGCAGAGCCCCACCATTTATATCAGCTAGTCAACAAATATTAATCTTCAGAAAGTCCTGATTTACAACTAGATACATTTTAAATTCTGTCGGAGCAATAATTGCCTCTATTGAAACATTAACGATTTAAGCCGATTTTCCATTGATTTGCTTGTGTTTCTAGATACTGTACTTCCATAGAGTTATTATTGCACCTAGAGGTCAAAATTGGAGTGGCAACAATTACTAATAGACATCCATATGGGCAAATTTGTTTTCTGCCCCATGCTCATTCTATGAACAGACAGGACAGGTAATGACCAGGTTGCCAGATTGGTCTAGTTTAACATACTCCTCAGCTACCAGGATCTTGTTTTATACCAAATAATAAGAATTAAATGTAATAAATTTCTGCAAAATGGTAAAGTGTAAGTGCAGACTGTGTTTCTATGATGAACAAAGCCATTTCTGTTGCAAGCTGTATTGCAAAGATTGAGAGAACGGAAAGGAGGATTATGGAGTGGATAATGTCCGTACATCAGAAATGTGTGTGAAATACTTGTTGCCTACTTAAAGACTTAAAAAAAGGAGAAACATTTCCATTTTCCAATGGTCAAATTTTTGGGTCTATAGTTTCAGGTAGGTTGTGTGGTTTTTGAGATGTAGTTGAGCTGGAAATTTTGCTGAAACCTGATATTACCTCGAACACAGTTGAAGATACATCTAAGCCCACTCAATACGAGCTACTAGACTGTGCGCTTGATGTGTGTTGTCGACTCTCAGCTGCCTTTTACGGGGTTACTCTAAAAATCCGCTAGATAGTAATTTTCACTACAAAAAAATTGTTGTTATTAATGATGACATTGTTGTGTGCTGTCATTTTAACCATCGTCACTCTCTCTGTTTTTTTTTTTAAACTGAACAGAAATTTACTAGGACTTGAACCTCGTGTTCCACTGGCTCCTGTTTGAGCCTCTTCTTGTTTTGAAATGTGCAGAGGAAAAACACACTTAATGTGTTCTGTTCTTGGAGTGGTTAGAGCTCTGATCCTTGTCTCTCCTCGCTGAATCACGTCTCTCTGCTATTATCAATCCTCCCACACGGGCCTCTGCTTCCTTCCTAGATTCCTTCCCTTGTCAAGGTTTTATCACTTCATTTATTGTGGTGACGTGTGTGTGTGTTGTCTGTGTCTGTGTGTGTGTGTGAACATACATATGGGAGGGTGGGTCGTTAGATGAGCCACTGTTTTGTGTTCGTGTGACTGTGAGGAAAAGGTTGAAGTGAATTAAACAGATGAATAGACGCTTAGCGAGAGAGATTCTGGCTTGTTTTTCATGGAGGCAGGTGCTCAGTAACTGGTGAACAGCACAAAACATGTTTGCCGTAACGTCGTTATCAACTAAGTGTATCAACCAAAACAGGAAGCTCAGTGTGGATTGAGCTTGCCATGCCTTAAGCATTTGAGTTCTGAGGGCCATATTTAGAGTTGGTGACTTAAGTCCAAAAGTTACGTCCATATTTCCCTGCGTACTTTTGGACTTAAGTCACCAGCTCTGAAGTCTGTTCATCTGGTATTTGATTGGGCACAGTTTTTACGCTGGATGCCCTTCCTGACGCAACCCTACCCAACTTTATCCAGGTTTGGGACCGGCACTAAGAGAACATTGTTGCACACAACCCCAATGGGTTGGGGTTGGTTCCCTGGCTGGGAATCGAACCTGGGCCGCAGCAGTGAGAGCGCTGTGGCCTAACCACCAGTCCTCCAGGAATCCGTTCATTTGCTACACTTACACTCACATTAAGTTAATTCATGACTTTATCCAATCATAACTCTAAAAGTTTGGTCCTCATTGTCTCAGATTAAGATGCTGTCTCCTCTGAGCTACCAAAAAAAAAAACCAAACTTTTTTTCTGGACTTTTTTTTATGGATCATAGTATTAATTAATAAATAGAGTCTTTGACTGGCAGTCTATGATTTTTTTGTGTGAATTTACATGTGACATATTCTGTGTTACATCAAACTGTCAGACTGTGGCTAAGTTGAATCACACATATCTGAGCCGCGCCTCTGTGTTTGGCGCACCACATGCATAACTCTCACAAAATTTTGTCTAGCTTTTAAGTTTGTAGTTATCTCTGAGGTCTGAATACCGAAGTGGGCTATTTCTCTGAATGATGGAGAAGAGGAAATCCTGGGCAAAGGCATGTGTGAGTGAGAGCAGTTGTGCAGAAAGAAAATGTGATCACATGCTGATCCATGAGCTTTTTACTTCCAGGCTTTTAACTGGCAGTCATTTTGACTGTAAAGTATTTTACTTTGCTCTCTCTCTCTCTCTCTCTCTCTCTCTCTTCCCTTCTGCAGTTCATACCTTGCTATATGAAGTTCTACTTCTTAATTCACTTACTGACCTCTTTCCCTTTCTCCATCTGTCTGTTTCTTTCCTTTGCCCTGTGAACACTTTCAGTACTGTGAATAAAACATGACCACCTATTGGTTGAAGAAGCCAATAGCTTAGAGAATGGTGTGTGGGTGTGTGGGTGTGTGTGTGTGTGTGTGTGTGTAGATGTGTGTGGACATCTGCCATACAGAGGAACGTATGGAATTTAAAGCCAGAACAGTTTTCTTTGAGATGTTAGGGAGTTATTTTACAGTCAGGTGCTCTTGTTTCTGTCTTCTTTTCACCCCCAAAGTGACGATAGGTAGTGGCAAGGTCTTATATCCTGGTGGACGTTGTCGGGAAACTTGCTTTTGTCTTTTTAACTTCAAGAGAGGGGAAATTTCACAGACATGTCACAGCATTAAGTGTAACTATGAACAGATAAAAAGTATGATATGTTCTTTAACCACCAAAATTGTAATTGTTGGCAATTTGCTGTGATGTAAGAGGTATAAAACAATTTTGGACATCAAGTTTGGGGCGGTAACAGTAGTAACTCTGCTTCATGTCGGGCCACCTCACACCACCCCATTGTTGATTACTTTCCTATAACAGCATGCCCCATCATATGTTATTCCATTGTTAATATAACTCAGTAAATCAAGTGAGTTAATTGTCAGTTACTCAAACTCTGTTGACTTTAGTGCATTAGCACATCTCACCTTGGTGAACTCTTGTCTGTTAGCATGTTTCAGTCAACCTTAAGATGTTAGTCATGGCCTGAGAGTCCTGTTTGTGCCTTTTTTGTAAACCACTAGCGAGTCATTATGGGCCTCCATCTGCACACACTACCATAATGACCTGATTGCTGGAGTGGTGCAGAGATTGTTGTGCTTCTGGAACGTTCTCCCTTCTCCACATAGACCCTCAGGAGTTCCATCAGAGTGACTTTTGGTTCCTTGGTGACCTTCCTGACTAAAGCCCTTGGTCATTTTGTCTTGGCTGCAGCTCTAGGAAGAGTCAGGTTTGAACTTCTTCCGTTTAGGAATAATGGAAATCACTGGGTTCATCAGGACCTTAAAAAGGTGCAGAAAATTTTCACCCCAGATCTGTAGCTCATGAAGAAAATCCTGTCTCTGACACCTACATACAATTCCTTTTCTTCAACTTTTCAAACATCTCGAGGATGTTCAGTGGAACCAGGATGCACCTCAGTTTCATTGCAAATGTCAGAGCAAAGGGACTGTGTTTGTGTCACAGGGCAGAGTAACACATTCGTTGGAAAACGCTATCTGCCCTCTTCTGCATACATGAGTGCAGATATGCCCATGTTTGGCTAGTGTTGATGTGATTGACAGGCGAGAGAGAGAATGCCATCCCTCCCGCCCAAAGAACATGACCAATTTTGCTCCCTTGTCTCCCAGCCATGGATCATTAGACTTCGAGCTCACACAATCTCCCGATGATAGCGCAAACACTTTTCTGTTGCGCCACTCAGAGGTTTAATTTTAAATACATTTACAAAAATTGAAGAAAACCCCCTTCAGATTTAATATTACAGAATGTTTTGCAGACTGATGAGGAAAAATAAATTTAATGCATTTTAGATTAAGACTGTAATTCTATGATTGTGCATGCTAATATTTACACATACAGTCATAAGGGGTCATAAGTTTAAATACGCCTTGCAGAATCTGGAAAATGTTAATAATTAAAAAAACAAGAGGCATCATAAAAATTGCATTATGTTTTATATTTAGTTCTGCCCTGAATAAGCTATTTCACAAATGAACACAAATGAACCAGTTCAAAAGTTTACATACGCTTGATTCATAATACTGTGTGTTGTTAACTGGATGATCAACGACTGTTTTTATGTTTTGTGATAGTTGTGCATGAGGCCCTTGTTTGTCCTGAGCAGTTAAACCGCCCACTGTTCTTCAGAAAAATCCTCCAGGTCCTGCACATTATTTGGTTTTCCAGCATCTTCTGCATATTTGACCCCTTTCCAACAGCGGCTATATGATGTTGGGATCCATCTTTTCACACTGAGGACAACTGAAGGACTCTCACACAACTATTACAAAAGGTGCAAACATTCACTGATGCTCAAGAAGGCAACACCTCCTTGAAGAGCCAGGGGGTGTAAACTTTTGAACAGGGATCGGTGTAAATTGTTACAATTTACACTGAAGATCCTGTTCAAAAGTTTACACCCCCCTGGCTCTTAGTATATTGTGTTGCCTTCTGGAGAATCAGTGAATGTTTGCACCTTTTTGTAATAGTTGTGTACGAGTCCCTCAGTTGTAAAAAGTTGGATGATGGAAAAGATCACACATGTGTAGGACCTGGAGGATTTTTCTGAAGAACAGTGGGCAGTTTAACTGCTCAGGACAAACAAGGGGCTCATGAACATCTATCACAAAACATAAAAACAGTCGTTGATCATCCATGTAACAAAACATAGTATACTTTTGAACTGGTTCATTTGTGTAAATTGAGGTATTATTGTGTCTTGTGGACTATATGTCAATATAATCTACAGTATATTGACTATATATATCTATATCTATATATTGATATCTATCCTATATATCTGCTATGTGAAAGAGCTTACTCAGGGCAGCACTAAATAAAAAACAAAAAAGCAATTTTTATGATTCCTCTTATCTTTTTTAAAATTATTAACATTTTGCATATTCTGCAAGGCGTATATAAACTTATGACCCTAACTGTATATCATATAACACAGCGGTTCTCACAGTGGAGTATGTCAAGCATAGTGAGGCAGTCTGTGATTTATTTGTTTGTTTGTTTGTTTGTTTGATTATTGTTACAGTGGTGGAAATCACAATCCACCATTATCAAAGCTATTATATTTATTACTGAGGTCTTGTAATTATTGCCATGTTTGACTGGTCACTTGAATAGTGGAATAATTGACCTCAGTAACATAAATATGTTCAACTTGTGTGAAACTAATGTGTTTTCTGGTGGAAAGTTTAGGACTAAAAAACTATGGCTTCAGTAGTCAAAATGTTATTGTAATATTATTGTTAAATAATGAGTGTAGTCTTTGAATGTGGGAATGTAGGATATAGGATTATGTTATGGGGGGATCGGCAACATGTATTTTTACGTTTAAAAGAATCTCAAAAAGTTTGAGAACTACTATTATAACAAGCTTCTAGTATATGATTATATAATTATATAACATTTCTATTTTTCTCTCTTGCCCTCAGGGTTCCTCTGAAAGTGGAGCAGGCGAATAACGCGCGAGACGCTTTAGCGAAGGCCGTTTACAGCCGCCTGTTTGATCACGTGGTCACCAGAGTCAATCAGTGCTTCCCCTTTGAATCCTCGGCTAATTTTATCGGCGTGCTGGACATTGCCGGCTTCGGTGAGTGAGTGAGTGAGTGAGTGAGTGAACCTCAGGTGACATCTTGGTGAGGACCAAATGTCCCCAGAAGGATAGGAATATTTGACCTTGTGGGGACATTTGTCTGGTCCCCACGAGGAAAACTGCTTTTTTATGTTAAGGTGAGAGTTAGATTTATTTGTAGGCATTGCATTAATTACCTGCATTAATAATTATGGCAATGAAAGGATATTAGAACAAGCATGTGTGTGTGTGTGTGTGTGTGTGTGGTCATTTCCTCACCAAGAACTCAAAGTGAGGCAGAAAAATAGTCTCGCAGTGTGACACACTTTACATTCATGAGCCTCTCACCAGCCTCAAACGCTTCTCCCCTCCCTTTCTCTTTCATTCTCTATTTCTCATTCTTCTTTCATCTCTTGTCCTTTCTCTCTGTTCTCTCTTTCTCTGACCTCTTCCCATACCTTTTGTCCTTTTTTCTCTTACTGTATGCTACTCTCTTCCTCTCCCATCTCATTTTATTATAATCTCTTTCTCTCTATGTTTCTCTCTCTCTCTCTGATTGTGTTTCTCAGAATATTTTGAGCACAACAGTTTCGAGCAGTTCTGCATCAACTACTGTAATGAGAAGCTGCAGCAGTTCTTCAATGAGCGCATCCTTAAAGAGGTAAGTGGACAGCACACTTCCTCCCACCTTCCCTCCATCTCTCATCCCCCTCATCCCCCTCATCCCTGTAATGGAGATTTACCTTTACCTTATTTCACTTGCTTTAAAATCCCTGAAAGTGCTGATCCTGGATCAGTCTTTAGATTATATTCTCTGTTAAATGTCACTATGTGGGTAGGTTGCAGATCTTAAATCAGATCTGAGTAGTTGCAAAAACTGGTCTTAAATCAGCTTTTTAAAAATATTTTAATGAAGTATAAAACATGGATAGGACGCACCTGAGCGTAGACTGATTCTAGGCCCTGTCCACATGTTCATGGATATTTTTGTAAATGCATTGGGTCACTGAACACAACCTGTGCATGTCCATTGCAGCTTTTGTGAGTGTTATGAATGTGCTAGGGCGCCATTTTATCATGATTGCTATACAGGTTGTATAAAAGTTGAAAAATTATAAAACATAATTATTTTAATAATTAAAATTATGATGCACACTGTACTACATCTGAATTCACCACATTGGTGCTGAAAAACTGCACTGCGAACAGAGATTTTGGATAAGACCCTAGCGGTAGTTCTACCTCATCTTCAGTCCCACACACGTGAATCGTTTCATTTTTCGAACTATTACTGGGCTGTGAGCTTTTTCAAAATGCTCGCCATGTAAGCAGCTTCACGTTTTCGTGAGAAAATGCTGTTTATATGGATGGGAGTTTTTTTAAATTTTAAATGGAGGGGTAAAAACTAGGTTTTCAAAAACAGCCATTAGTATGGGACCTCAAACTGTTTAGTCTGAACGTATGTGATTATTATGAACATTAATCGTCTGATCCTAGATCAGTTCTTAGACTTAAAACACTTTTCAAGCTGTGTTCATTTTACCGGAGAAAGTTCAGTAACATAACATGTTGCATAACATGTTTTAGTCAATTCCCAGCCACCAACAAGCTTTTCGCAAGGTCACAGGGCAGCGTAACGCACTCGGAGCAACCCGCTATCTGCACTCTTACACAGACATCATTGACTAGTGTCACTGTGATTGACAGGGAGAGGAAGTACGTCATCCCTCCCACCCAGAGAGAACGAATAATTTTGCTCTCTTGGACTCCTGGCTATGGACGGATGGTCGTGGCATCGTCACGCTTCAACCTTGCGCTCTCAAGATAATAGGGTGAACACTTCTTTGTTGCTTGACTCGGGAGCACAATAATGTAATTTTTAAACGATATGACTGGTGGCTGATTCAGATGATATATGTGTAATTTGCCCAAATCAAAATGTCACACTGAGACATCATTACTCACATGTTCCTGTCAGCGTTACATGACAGGCGCAGTACTCAGTAACAATAACAAGATGGCACATGGCAGTTTTTATAACAAATTACCTTAGAAGAGGTGACAGAATTACTACTTTTCAGTCTTACTGGGTTGTTTTTTCCCTGTATGTTTATTTTCCAGATGTACAGTATGTTATTGACTTTTATTATGGACAGAGAGTAGCTGATCCTAGATCAGTGTTTAGACTGTATCATTTGATAAATGTGGCTGTATACACAGGTGGCAGCTGATCATAGATCAGTTTTTGGACTATAATGTGATGAATATGACTGTATGTTCATGAAGCAACTGATCCTAGATCAGATTTTGACTTGACTCTTGGGCAAGCGACAGCTGATCCTAGACTCTGTATTTTCATGTTTATAATTGCCTAGACATTAAGCACCGATCATTTCATAGACTTATCATCACTCAAGCTGCATGAAGCGGCTGATCCTAGATCAAATCTGATTATATTAGGAGAAAGCAACCGATAATCAATTTTTAGACTCTGTAGTTTGTTTAATATGATTAGATGGACACAGAGCGTGCACTGCTATACGGTCTGATGAATTTTATATAGACGGGAAGCAGCTGATAGTAAAACTGGTTTCGACGCTGTAGTTTTAGAAGCAGTCCTTGACCGAGGCACCATTCTTCGTCCACCTTGATCGCCTGATATTTCTTTTTTTTTTGCAAGAATCATAGCTGCTATTGAACGTTTTAATGTGGCAGCATACATTTGCATTATCACCTGAATGTTTTGTGCATCATTAATCTTGCTCATATTGAATGTTTATAACTTTGTTACTTTAAGAAGAAAAAAACAACAAACATTTCTTTAAGTGGACAGGATTTTTTTATTTCCTTGATCGGAAATTAATACATTTTTCACTTAGTAACATTGTAAAATAGTATAGATCATTTCCAGACACCCTGTATTTTTCTACAGATTGACAGAATTCCTAGACAGCGAACAAAAAAAGCATTGACCTTCAACTTACGTGGAGAAATAATGTACATTGATGTATTTTCGAGGCACTCGCTGATGTGTGTTTAATCTGTTTGACTTCCAGGAGCAGGAGCTGTATCAGAAAGAGGGACTGGGAGTGAATGAGGTGAAATACGTTGACAATCAAGACTGTATAGGTGTGTATCTTTCTCACACACACACACATACACACACACAGTGTTTAGGTAATGAAATAAAGATCTTCTAGTTTCTAGAAAGGAATGATAACTGGAGATTCCTTCTCTCTGCCGTCTGAATTGTTCTTATTATTTTTTAATAATCCATGACAATTTTTAAGTTGATTGATTTGACAAGGATTCCTTATGTTGTGAGTTTGAGTTGTGAATGAACCTAATGAATACATACCTAATGAATATGTTTGGTTTGCGAAAGTCAAAAAGAAGTAGTTTTTTTCCCTTTTCTGGTTGTTAAACCTACTTGTCCAGCTACAAATAAAAAAAAAAACAGCCCGGACATTAAATCTACCAGTGCTACTGATTTGTCTACCCCTGGTGTGTGTGTGTGTATGTTCTCTTGTTCTCTAGGTCATGTCTAAACCCTGAAGCTCTGTTATCAGTATTACTGCTGGACACATGACTACATGCTTAGCAGAGAACGAACAAATAAATGCTACACACACTAGTCTCTGGGGAATATACAGTAGCATTATATATTAATGATAGATTAATATTGATGCGACTGGTTTAGAAATAAAGTGAGCAAAGGGGCGGAGGAGAGAAAATGATGCAGGAATAAAGACTGTTTAGGAAACAGGAATAGGGAGTGATTTATTTGTCTGTGTGTCTGCTGCTAGCCTGAACTCTGCCCTTACGTTATTACTTAAATCCATGCATAAGAGCTCCTTTCTACTGGTATCAGTGTGAACACACAGTCAGAGGGCTGATGGGAAATTCTTTCTATGCTGAGTGATTTGATTTTCAAGGCTGTCTGACTAAATACAGTATATATATATATATATATATATACGCTTAGGACAAAATGAAGGAGACAAATTTTTAGCAGCACAAAATTTATCGTGTTAGTGTTCAGAGAACATAATTAAGAAAATAAATGCAGTTCAGTTCTGAATGAATTATTCTCAACCTTTTGCCTTTATAAACATCGCCTGATCTCGATTTCTGCCACGATATGCAGATGGTAGAGTCAGAATTTGGCATGAACAGCATGAATCCATGAACCCAACCTGCCTTGTGTTATCAGATCAGACTGGTGGTGGCAGTGTAATGGTATGGGGCATTTATTCTTAGCACTCATTGGGCCCCTTAATACCAATCAAGCATCGATTGAATGTCACCATCTATTACTTTTTTATATCTAGCACTGCCTACATCCTCCTGCCTTCCTGAGTTTGTCCTCCTCTATCCATCTTCCTGTAGTGTCCCCTATGAAGTGCGCACCTAATGAACCCTTTTTTAATGCGATAGCACTGTTTTCTGTCAGTTTTACTTAGCTTACAGTTTTGTGGGGAAAATGCTGGCACACCTCATGTGCTTGGTTTCTTAATGTGTTATTATCCTTCAAGAGTTTTATGGCTTGTCTGTTTTGAATAACTGCCACGTTCTTGGACTTCGACTGAGTATTTAATGGGTGTGTGATTTTAAAAAGCAAGCCGTCTATTGACTTATGAGGTGTTCGGTGCTTTTGTCACATAAGGAGAAGCTTGAGTGGCTCCGTTCCAAATAGTGCATGTCTCTTTTTTTTTAATCAGGCTGTTCAGCTCGTCGTTGCTTCTTCTTTCCTTTCAGGTTGTCTGTCCGAGCTTCCTGTGATATCTCAAGCATGAGGGATTTAAAGTTTGTAGGATTTATATGAAATTATCATTATAACCAGCGGATGAACTGATTCGATTTTTGGAATTGATCCAAACAAGGTCAAGGTCAAGGTCAAGGTCACACAGCACAATTGTAGGGTGCATGTTTTCTCTTAATGCACACATGCAACTGTGACTTATTTGTACAAATACAAGTAACGTCGCTCCTCTGTGTCACTTTAAAAAACTGGGATTTGAAGTATTTTTCTAATATTACTTTTTCCCGTGAAGCGACATTCATTAGACAGCACAATAGAGCCACAACATCCCTGTTTGTCAGGTTTCCGAGTAAAACTGTAAAATGTTAAGGATTTTATGCATTGTCATAAACACACTCACCAGCTCTGTCACTATTAAAACTTTCTGCTGTTGTCTTGATTATTGACATGGGCTGCGTCTCAAATCAAAAACTCTAGCCTTACTTTTAAAAGTATTTACTAATCTGGAACACTGGTACACAAAACAGAAATTTCTGTAGGTTTGAAGGCTACATGAGAGGTTTTTAAACTTCAAACACTAGAAAACTGGTTAGTATCAGTACATCATAACGATCTAGAATAGTACATAAGTATGTGATTTGAGCCGCTGTTTGGCGGCGGTCAGTGGACAGGAACATTTGTCCATTTTTATTACCGCACTACGCTAGAGCAGTGTGTCAGGATAGTTGAAAAGACTAAAATAACATGCATCCTATTCATTTAAACCTAGCTTGTCTGAATATTAGCACACCAAATCCGACTTTGATATTTCTAATATTACTTTGTCAAATAAATAAATGAAACAAAAGAGGAGACTGTGAGTTTCTCTTGTGAAACCATTTTGAAATTAGGTGTTTGAATATTCTGCCATTGTTTTTGTGTGTGTGTGTGTGTGTGTGTTTCAGACCTGGTAGAGTCAAAGCTAGTGGGCATCTTGGACATTTTGGATGAAGAAAACCGTCTACCTCAGCCAAGCGATCAGCACTTTACTGAAACTGTCCACAGCAAGCACAAAAACCACTTCCGTTTAAGTGTGAGTGTTTGTCGTACACACACACACATTATACACAGACACACACAGACACTGGAACTAAATACTGTTAATATTAGAATTTGTTGAAACAGTGGTTGTGTATGATAACAAATTTTTCATGTGTGTTCTCTTTAATGCTATATATATATATATATATATATATATATATATATTTCAACACACACTATATTGTGGTTGTTATTGCATCGATAGCTTCACATTTTTGACACCTTAAGGGCACCTTTGTATTATTTTGACCAAGGGAGATAGAAATGTCCACACATGGAGACTAGCACATATACATGAATATACATCTACCTTTGGATGAACGCGCAGTGATTTAAATATTAATCTGCTGTCTGCACTCACAGGTTCCCAGGAAGTCGAAGCTTACAGTGCACAGGAACGTGAGGGATGATGAAGGGTTCATCATCAGACATTTTGCAGGAGCTGTGTGTTATGAGACGGTATGCCCGCACGTACTTGCACTCCACATACGCTTCAGTGCTGCAGTAAGATTGAGATGAAGCAGTATGGGAAAATATTAACACATGATATAAGGTGAAAAACATGACAGGGCATGCTGTTATAGGAAAATAATCAATGACACAATGACTCTTTTACTTAGAAGTTATTATTTTCCCCATTTTAGTGCTGTATACCTTATGTACAACAGCAATTTGCTAACAATTACAATTTTTTCAAATGCTTTTTATCCATTTATAGATACATTTAATGTTGTGGATCGAGTTTCTGTTGTCATTTAGGTTTTAGCAGCTATAAACTCTTTCTTCATTTCTTTCTCTTTAGAAGTTATTAGGACTTGCCATGTTACCATGAAACTCTCTGTCCTGTTACAAAGCACTCACACTGGAGACTCCTTCCCAAAAAAATGTTAAATATCTTCTCAGAGAAAACAATATCAATAATTATACATATTTCTTTTTTTTAAATTAATTATCTGGCCTTTATTATGGATCATCCATCATGTCTGCCAACTCTCTATGAATTAGTTGTTACTAATGAGCACATTAATATAAACCTGTGATTTGCCTTGCAGCTGACACTAATATCAGAGCTGCTGGTACATGAAAATTAATCAACATCTACCGACCAATCAGATTTGAGAATTGAAAAGCAATGTGGGATATGTACCATCACGGTATATGGTCACATCCTTAAGTCAGAGGATTCTGCTTTCACATTCCTCTAGCAGTTTAGTAATATTTTATACTATATTTCCTCACTATATGCTTCTCTTCAGGGCATCCTCTGATTATAACTGCTTTCTGATTGTGTTGGGAGTTCAAAGAAATTGACCTGATCAGATTTTTATTCTTTTTCAGCACCTGCTTTTTAGTGATTCGTTATTTCTTCCTCTCTCAGAGCAAGTTTGTGGAGAAGAACAATGACGCTCTGCACATGTCCTTGGGGAGTCTCATTAGCGAGTCAAAGGATCGCTTTATCCGCGAGCTCTTTGAGAACTCCAACAGCTCCAAAGACGTCAAGCAGAAAGCGGGCAAGCTCAGCTTCATCAGCGTGGGCAACAAATTCAAGGTTAGCTCTAAAAACTCTTCATATATGCAGTGCTTTGTTTATTTACACTCAAGATAATGAACTCTACACTGAGGTAAGATTGATGTGTCTCAGTGCTTTTTAAATCAGAGAGAAAAAACATTAAAAAAAAACACAACACCCTGTTATTTCAAGTAGGATATATTTTCAACTTGAAATGCATAATAACTAAAATCCTTGAAGTAAATGGTAACGTTTTGTGTATTTATTTTTTTCATTCAAGCTTCATGAATATACAGCAGAAATTATACTGTATATAATATAGTAAATTAATGTAAAGGGAAAATGGGCTCTTATAGTGGAATAGAAAAATATTATAAACAAAGATTAGAAATAGGAAATAATCAATTTGGCTCTATGCAAAGGTGATTATTTTCCAATAACTGCACATCCTGAAGCGTTATATTCTTCTTATACCACTCCAAGTTGCCAATGCTAACAAACTTAATTTATTAAAGAACAATGCATCATACGTTTTATGCATTTGGTGCAATATCCGCCAAAGCAGTTAGTACCTTACCTTACGTTACAGTAGATATAAATAATCATTCCCTCACCAGCCGCTCTCATTCATTCTCTCTTTAAGTTAATAAGACAAAAAAACGCAGTTTGTTATGTTACTGAAGAAAAAAAAACGTAAAACCTGTTCCATTGTTGGAAAACTTTACCATAAATCTGTTTATGTGGCGCATCCTACATACAAGTTCCTGTGTAAATTCTTACTCTAGAAATGATAACATATTATATAAGGGATGTTAATATAGAGCTGCTGTTATGCAAATTAAATCAACACCTTCTACCCAATCAGCTTTGAGAATTCAGCAGCACTATAGTATACAGCTATTTAACTGCTTATGGAGTACATAGACTATTGAAATCTATGCAGTAGATATTTCATCAGCTGCAGTCGATATTTCATTGAATAAAGTACGCAGTAAAACAACCTTTTTGAAGTATGTACTTTGATGACGTAATAGACGTTTGGATGTGGTGCTGTTATATATATATCAGCAATGGCACACCTTACAGTCACTGCTGGGTTCAGAATAGTCAACTATCCCAAAATACCAAGCTAACAGCAGTTTATCAGAACTGAGATCTCACGGGACACAACAAGAAATATCACGTGAGCGGGAGGATTTTCATGCGCGAGGTCAGATATGAAGCTGGCAGGAAAAAGAAAGACCATATTCATCAACATGAACGTGTGTGTGTGTGTGGGTGCATATACAGTACATCTGACTGGATCTTTTTCTGTGCCTAGTCTCACCGCATCAGATGGGGTTCTGTCTTTGTCTGTGTGTGTGTGTGTGTGTGTGTGTGTGTGTTTCTGCCCTTTTTATCCATTCTCCTGTCATCTTTCTCCCACTCTCTCTAACTTTCCATTCCATGCCTCTCTTGGGATGTATGCTGCAGGAAAAGGTGGATAGAGAGAGGTGATGAACAAAAGAGTGAATGGGACAGAAAGAGAGACTGATCGAGACTTCAGAACAGGAATGGCTATTTCAAGCAAAAATTTCTGTTTGACTTTTCAAGGCGTGTGAAACGGTGAAACTTTGCGGTTGTTAATTTAGAGGAGTGCAGCGAACTTATTACTTATCAGTTTGACCCTTCTGATTCATTCCTATGTAGAACTAAAGGTAAACTGTCTTCACTTCCTTTTTGCTATTTTTAATAAGGGCAACTTTTACTGCACAGTCCCAAATATTACCAAGCAGTTTGATTGCTTGCTTACGTCTAGGTTGCTTTGTCCAATTATGGAGTTCATGGACAAACTTCATGTTGTGTTTAGCCTTCCTGATGTCAAAAAGACTTTAATCTCTTTCCCTAATCAAATCTGGTTCAGCTCAAAAGTTTCTGTATGAGGATGGTTCCGTATAACATCAATAAGAAGGCAATTTGATTTATTGTGCCGCTCCAAACAGATCTGTTTATTTGACCTAGTGCTTTTTAACAGATTACTCCTGCAGTGCCATAGATTAAAAAAAATCTGACAGTTTATGGAACACCAACAAAGATAACGGATCAATACTGATCTATATGCTGAACAATGAAGTGAGCAGTGCTTCATATAAGAAGACAGACAATTTTTTTGTTGTTGCCAGATATAGGTACATAGCATTTCGAGGACTGAAGAAAATTGTTCATATTGATAGACTAAGGTTTGCTAGTTAGATTAATATTTCTAGTTTTTGTCTACTTGCAAAACAAACCAACAACAACAACAACAACAACAAAAAAACAAATCAGCTATCTGCCCTCTTCCACATACATGAGCTCACAGACGTCCACGATTGGCTAATGTGATTCTGATTGACAAGGGGGACAGAGCTTATCCATCCCTCCCACCTAGAAAGCTCGGCCAATTTTGCTCCTGTGGCATCATCTGGATTTGAACTTTGATATCCTGACAATAGGGCAAACACCTTTCTGTCGAAACACTGATAAAAAAAATCATATTTAATCATTTTTAATTATCATTACCATTATGTGTTAGATTTGATACCTTGTTGTTAGCATATATAATTTTTTTTTTTGGTCAAAATTTTTTGTCCCTTTTTCTCTTTCGAAAGATCCAAAAGAGCTGCTGTTGACCATTTTTGGCTAATTTTTTTTAATGGCATCCCTAATTAATCTAGTTAACTGATGTTAAATATATACTTGTCTAATGTTAGCTCAATCTAACCTACACAGATACTGTAGATATTAATTCATATTAATGAACTCAAAACATGCTCCATTTACCGTTGCAGAAAACAAGGCAGCCTATGTGAGTTTAGTGGAGACCATGTGAGATAAGAAAAAAGGGGGCGGGGCTTCCAAGCAGCATCAGTTAACATTGGAGAGTTCAAACCACGTGTGCAAACCATTCCAGATTTACACATGTATTGGTTCAACTCCCATTTTATTGGGTGTACATTCCTGGGCAAAAAAATGAGCCAAGCCCAAAACGGCAAAATATTAAGCTTTTAATGCTCTTAACAGCAAATCATTGATCCGGAAATTAGCAAGAATTAAACAAATAGATAAAGTAACTTAAATGTTTAAGCCTTGTGGGTAAACATGTGGACAGCTTTTTTACAGAAAGAAGACTCAGTGATGTTCCATTCAATGTCGTTGGCTTCAATCAGTTGAGGAGTAGTTGAAAAATGTTTCCTGGTTAGTTTATGTTTAATGTGAGACCAAATCTTCTCTGTAGGGTTCAAATCTGATCGTTCCTCTTTAGAAAACGACTTCAATAGTGGGAAGCAAGCCTTTCCGCCATATTCTCCTGTGTTCCAAAGCATTAATTGACATTTCACAGTGAAGCAGCTCACCAGTACCAGCAGCTGAAAAGGCTCCCCACACCATGACACCTCTTCCTCCATGCTTAACTGTGATAGAGATGCTTCCACTATTGTATTTCTCACCCGATCTTTGAAGACACCTCTCTGGAGCATCACCATACAAGTGAAAGCGTGATTCATCACTCCACACAACTCTGCCGAACCACTCTGAATCAAACTTTCCATATTCTGCCAAAACCTTTATTCTGTCTTTGATTTCATTCTGTTTTTCTGAGACAGCAATGGCTTTTTAACACATCTTCTAGACAAAAAACCTGCATTAGATAACCATTACATAGCCATTTTGGGCTTGGCCCATTCTTTTTTTTTTTTTTTTTTTTTTTGCCCAGGAGTGTATAATGTACTCCAGTGTTAAATTGCAGAGCGCCTACTCAAACTGCATAAAGGATGGCATGTCTGGTAATATAATGTAATCAGAGTAAATGTCACTGGATATTGTGGCAGTGTAATATTGTATCAAATCGTTATATCCCACAAGTCTAATCTTAAGTCTTTTTTATCATTCCTGTTTTGGTCATGGGACTGAATTAATTTCTCTCCCAGTCCAGAATGACAGGCTCAACAGGCTATTTCCTGGAATCTGTAAAATATTGAGGAACGTCCAACTCTTCTTTCCTACTATCAAATTTTGACAGATTTGGAGGAGGACTGCAGGGTTTAGGGACAGGGGCTTTGTTAGATCATAAGTAGCACTCTTTAGTCTTGACATATCATCCAGATAAGTGAAGGATCTCTGTCCTGCTGTTCACCACGGTCAGTTCCTGTCTCACAGTCAGATGGTGTAGAAGAAAAAAAAAGAGAGAAATTATGTCCTCTGTTTTTTTCCATGTACAGTGAAATACATATGAATGTAGTCTCCTTGGATGCAGTATCCGTGGAGATGGAGGACTAAAAGCAGTAATCTGTCAGGTATCCGAGAACGCACTGGTCACATGCTCTGTGGTCATATCTCTGCTAGGCCTCCTGCATGGTGTTAAACAGACATGTACAGAACTGCCTTCTTTCTTGTGCTTTGTGTGTGTGTGGGTGTTTTGTGTCTGTCTTTGACATGTGACCTCTTTTGACATTTGTGTCTGTTGACATTTCTGTTACCCATCTATCTTTGTGTGAATATTTTTTTTTTGGCTTGAAGCATCAGGACTCTGTTGCACTCTTAATTTTTAACACCTTCCTGCTGGAGGAGTAAAATACGAATGGCTTTAGGCTTGGAGAAGCGAAAGCACGCAAAGCACGTTGGCAAATGCCATGGACGCATGACTCATTGTCGCTAATTCTGTTCTCCATCTTTGATCCGAACAGACCCAGCTGAACATCCTGCTAGACAAGCTCCGCAGCACGGTAATTACCAAATCAAGAACACTCCAGTTACACTCAAATGAGCTTAAACCCATTAGCATGATCTGTTATTAAGGTCCACCATCTGTGAGCCTTCTGCTGTGGTTAAGTGTCTAACAGATCTGACCTAAGTGGTCTCGGAGGAGGCCAATGGAATTTTTGGTTTTAATTTTAATTTAGTTTATGATTTCAGGGCTCCGGTTTTATCCGCTGTGTGAAGCCCAACTTGAAGATGGTGAGCCACCGGTTTGAAGGCTCGCAGATCCTGTCACAGCTCCAGTGTTCAGGTTAGTGCTTCTGCATATTTTACACACTAGCGTAAACTAGTGTAAACCATCTTCACCTACATTTTACAACTGATCTATAGAGAAACTAGAATACCTTTTACAATCCAAACAGGAGCAGAACGTTTTTTAAAGATGAAACAGACTGCAGGTAGTATAAAGACAAAGAGTGGTCATAGAGAATATTTCTATCACATATAGAAATGTTATTATTTTAAAAATATTTATTAATACACTATACACTATATAGTCAAAAGTATGTGGACACCTGACAGGTCACAATGTGCATGTTGTGTCATGGAATCCTGGGAGTCGGATGCAAGTGCAGAATCTTTTATTAACAAAAACAACTAAAAAACAAGCGAAGACTGCAAAAGGACCCAAAACTGTAACAACTAAAACAAGGAACTAGACTGAGGCAAAGCAAGACAAAGAAAAGAAAACGCAACATGAAAACAAAAAGCCACTCACGGTGCAAATATAATATAATATAATATAACATAACATAACATACCGGTAACCATATCAACTATACACGAACACACACAATACTCCACAACTAAGGAGGGAAAACCCAGAACTTAAATAAGGAACTAATTGGGAAACACGAAACAGGTGAGCACAATCAAAGAAGGAAATGACGCAGATAACAAAATAAGAAATTCCAAAAAAGGAGTGAGAGAGCCCTCTGGTGGTCTGGGGAGGAATTGACCATGGTGGACATGACATGTTGAACATCTCTATTCCAGATTTGTTCCCCTTTTGCTGTTATAATAAGCTCCACTCTTCTGGGGAAGCTTTCCACTAGATTTCGGGGCGTGGCTGTGGGGATTTGTGATCATTCGGTCACAAGAGCATTAGTGAGGTCAGGCGAGAAGGACTGGGACACATTTGGCTTTCCAGATGATCCCAAAGGTGTTCAGTGGGGTTGAGGTGCAGGACACTCGAGTTCTTCCACACCAACCTCGGCGAACCATGTCTTCATGGAGCTCGCTTTGTGCACAGGGACATTGTCATGCTGGAACAGGTTTGGGCCTCTTAGTTCCAGCGAAGGGAAATTGTAATGGGGAAGGGTGTGATGGTCAGATGTCCATATACTTTTGGGCATTTTTGGTATTTTAATCATTTTATTGCTTGTAAAAATGGAGGAACAACTGTGAAACCTAAGCCACTTAATAGTTTATTGCTATAAATGACATTTCTTTCAAATCAGTTGACTTCAGGTTGAAATCTACGCATAAGAACTGTTTAAAAAATAAATAAAAAAATGACTCCTCTTTAGCATCAGAGTTAATACACTGGGCTAAAGCATTATAATCTGCACAATAGCACATAACCTGTACTCTCAGGCTGTTTGGGAATCTGTGTCTTAGCAGAAGTTTCTCTAAGCCCACTGTTTACCCAAGAGCTTGTTTTCCATCTTCACTTTTCTCACGGTGGTCCAGTATGAGCAAAACGCACAGATGGCGCATGTTGATATTGATTCAATTTTAAATTCCATTTCAATGAACTCTGTTAACATCCTGACTGATGCTCCAAACAAATTCTCCTGTGAGATATGATTTAAAATGTTCTAAAGCCTCCTTTTCTCCTTTGGGAGATATTATTCGCAGCTCGAGACTGCCAGAAAACACACTGCAGATTACAGCACATATCTACCAAATATTGTCAACATACGAGTGTGAACTGGGAACTCTTTTCTTTCTTTCTTTCTTTCTTTCTTTCTTGTTTGTTTGCACACTGTGCCTTTTCTTTCTTTCCTTCCTTCCTTCCTTTCTTTCTTGTTTGCACACCCTGCCTTTTCCTTTTCTTTCTTTCTCTTTCTTTCTTTCTTTCTTTCTTTCTTTTTACACTCTGCTTTTTCCTTTTCTTTCTTTCTTTTCACACTCTGCTTTTTCCTTTTCTTTCTTTCTTTCTTTCTTTCTTTCATTCTTTCTTTCTTTCTTTCTTTTCACACTCTGCTTTTTCCTTTCCTTTTCTTTCTTTCTTTCTTTCTTTCTTTCTTTCTTTCTTTCTTTCTTGTTTGTTTGCACACTGTGCCTTTTCTTTCTTTCCTTCCTTCCTTCCTTTCTTTCTTGTTTGCACACCCTGCCTTTTCCTTTTCTTTCTTTCTTTCTTTCTTTCTTTCTTTCTTTCTTTCTTGTTTGTTTGCACACTCTGCCCTTTCCCTTTCTTTCTTTCTTTCTTTCTTTCTTTTCACACTCTGCCTTTTCCTTTTCTTTCTTTCTTTCTTTCTTTTTTGTTTGCTCATTCTGCTTTT
>CM040483.1:6636016-6673607 GCA_022758105.1 Pangasianodon gigas
GAAGGAAGGAAGGAAGGGGAGAAGGAAGAAAAGAAAGAAGAAGGTTAGAAATAAGTAAAGGAAGGGTGAAAAGAGAAGCAAAGATGCCTTCTGGCAAAGAAGGAAGGAAGGAAGTGGAGAAGGAAGAAAAGAAAGAAGAAGGTTAGAAATAAGTAAAGGAAGGGTGAAAAGAGAAGCAAAGATGCCTTCTGGCAAAGAAGGAAGGAAGGAAGTGGAGAAGGAAGAAAAGAAAGAAGAAGGTTAGAAATAAGTAAAGGAAGGGTGAAAAGAGAAGCAAAGATGCCTTCTGGCAAAGAAGGAAGGAAGGCGAGAAGGAAGGAAGGAAGGAAGGAAGGGAAGGAAGGTGAGAAGGAAGGAAGGGAAGGAAGGAGAGAAGGAAGGAAGAAAGAAAGGGAAGGAAGGCGAGAAGGAAGAAAGAAAAAGTGTTAAGGAAGGAGAGAAGGAAGAAAGGAAGGGAAGGAAGGCGAGAAGGAAGAAAGAAAAAGTGTGAAGGAAGGAGAGAAGGAAGAAAGAAAAATTGTGAAGGAAGGAGAGAGAAAGGAGGAAGGAAAGAAACATAAAGAAAAGGGGAAATGGTAGGAATGAAGGACAAGGTAAAATTTAATGAAAGACAGAAGGAAAGGAATAAAAGAAAGAGAAGAAGGGAAGAAATAAGTAAAGGAAGAGTGGAAAGAGAAGTGAAAATGGAAGTAAGAAGGAGGAAGAAGAGATAAGGAAAGAGAGAGTGAATGAAGGAATGAATGGTAAAGAAGGAAAGAGGTCAGAAAGGTGAGGAAAAAAGGAAGGAAGAAATGTAGGAGAAAGAAAGGAGGAAGGAAAGAAACAGAAAGGAAAGGGAACATGGAAGGAATGAAAGACAAGGTAGAATTGAAGAAAAGAGAGAAGAAAAGAAAGAAGGATGAAAAGGTAGAAATAAAGAGCGAAGAAATGGAGTAAATATAAGAACTAAATAAAAAAGGAAGAACAGACCTGTGGATGGAAAGAGATAAGGGAAGAAGGAAAGATCAGAATGAAAGAGGAGGTACAAGGAAGGAAAGAAGGGAAGAAAGAAGATAGCCGCAGAAATTGAGATAAGAGATAACAGAGGAGGGTGAGGAGATGGACTCAGATTAGTGAGGGGGAAGTGAATACATAGGCTTAGAAAAAAAAAGTTAAGACAAATATTGGAATTGATGGGCAAAGACTGATAATGAACCAGAGAGAGAGAGAGAGAGAGAGAAAAATAGATGCTCTTTCAAAAGATATGGGAGAAATAAGATGGATAGGCTTGGAAAAAAAGGGAATGTGAGATGGAACAGGAAGAGTAGGAAAAGGAGATGAATAGATGAGCATATATTGGATAGAAAAAAAGAAATAAAAAGATCAAGTATAATGCTTAGCTCTAGAAAGGAAAGACAAGAATGGATGAACAGAATGGATAGAGAGATACAGTGGATATAGATACAGAGACTGTGACTCACTTTGCATGCTTTGTCATTCCTGGCCTTTATTCAAGCTTCATAAAGTCTTTCTCACAGGCTCAAAGCTCTTAGTGTCCGTCTCAATTCAGTGCCTCTGAATGCTAGTCATTTGGGATGAGGCCAAGGGCTGCATCCTGCCTCAGGGCCATGTCCGATCTCTTAGTAGTGCCCTTCTTCTTCAATGAAGGGCGCAGCAGAGGAGCATAACTGACACAGTAATTGAATGAGCGGAGATGAAGCGCAGCCACATGAGGAGTTATTGATAAAGTCACGCACCCTGTGAAGTGCGCAAAGAGGGGGAAGACTGACGTGACGGGATTCTGTATCTGACCTTGCTCATCCATCCGTTTAATACACTCCCTCATCCCTCACTTTGTCTCTTTCTCACTTTTTATCAAGTCAATTAGATTTTCATTGTCCTCCTATACATCTGCACATACGGTGGATATAAAAGATCTACACACACCTGTTAAAATTGCTGGGATTTTGTGATATAAAAGAAACAAAACTAAATAAAACACATCAAGCAACAAAATTTGGTGAAAACAAATAGAAACAGTTTAGTAAAAATAAAGAAAAAGAAAGAACTCACAATAACCTGGTTGCATAAGTATACACATCCCTTAACTAATACTTTGTTAAAGCACATCTTGCATGTAAAACAGCACTCAGTCTTCTTGGGTAAGAACTTAGCCCATCTTGATTTGGTAATTTTATTCCACTCTTCCTTGCAAAAATGCTCCAAATCTATCAAATTGTGATAAGATTTAGATCTGGACTCTGACTGGGCCATTCCAAATCTTTGGTCGTCTTCTTCTGAAGCCATTCCTTTGTTGACTCAAATTTCTGTTTTGGGTCGTTATTGCACTGGAAGGTGAATTTTTTTTTTCACCTTCAGCTGTCTAATAGAGGCCTGCAGATATTGTGCTAAAACAGATTGGTGTTTGGAGCTATCCATGATTCCCTCTATCTTGACTAGAGCCCCAGTCGCAGCTGAAGAGAAGCAGGCCCATAGCATGATGCTGCCACCACCATGCTTCACCATGGGTGTGGTGTTCTTTGGGTGGAAAGGTATCTTGTTTTGCACCAAACATATCTTTTAGGATTATGCTCAAAAAGTTCTATCTTGGTTTCTTAAGACCATAACATATTTTGCCACAGTTTTTTGCCACACTTCTGTCTAGCCACTCTACCCCGTAGCCCAGACGTGTGAAGAATACGAGAGATTGTTGTCACATGCAGGGAGTGAGTAGGACTTGTCAGATATTAGGGCCTTTCGCACCGCGGAAACCTTTTCATAGTACCTGAACTGATTGTGGAACTACCCACTTTTTGGCGTTTTCGCACCTCCGGAACTGGGTGCGATTTTAGTACCGGACTGCCTTTTTCGAGAACCAAATTAGCTCCTACTCCGGAGCAGGGTCTAACCAGCACAACTGGTACTATCCGTGACGTAAGTAGACGTTGATTGGCCAAACGCGCACGAAAACGCCCTCACCCGCCATGATTTAAAACGCCGTGTAAACATACTGTAGTGTCAACTTATTTCGCAAGTATGGAGAACAGCGATAGATGGACGCGAGACGCAACAAAAACACAGCTCCGATCACAGCGTCCTCCATCCTCCGGTTGTTTACGTTGTTCTTCTTTGTTTCCGTTGTTGAACGCCGCGCACAAATGACGTCACTGTCGACCGGCTTACGTCACTTCCTAGTGCCCACTGTCGGTGCGAATGCAACCCTTTTAACGGTACTGGGAAATAATTCGCGAAAAATCGCCCAGTACTTTAGTACTGTAAATTTAGTTCTGGAACTAAAGCGGTGCGAAAGGCCCTATTGTTGCTGTAGGTCTCTCAGCAGCCTCCCTGATAAGTTCTCTTCTTGTCCTTTCGTCAATTTTGGAGGGACGTCCTGTTCTTGGTAATGTCACTCTGTTTCCCCGTTTTCTCCACTTGTTGATGATGGCCTTCACAGTGTTCCATTGTAATGTTTTGGAAATTCTTTGTACCCCTCTGCTGATTGAAACGCAATCTGCTGATTTGTAAGCTCTTTGAGGAACATGGCTTCAGCAGTCACATGAAACCAAGAAGTAATGTAAAGAAAATCCTACAGAAGCAGCTGATCTTTGTTTAAGGTTAATTAGAATCACTGCGTTGATGAGAGGTGTATGAGAATTGATTTAAACATGAGTTTGAATGTGATTGGTTCATTCTGAGCACAGTCACATGACCCAGGATAAAAGGGTGTGCACACTTGTGCAGCCAGGTTATTGTAAGTTTTTTCTTTTTTTTCCCTAAAATTTTGAATTTGAATTGTTTGAATTTTATTGGTTGGTATATCACATTAAATGTATAAAAAGATGTGACATGATTTTATCTTTGTTTCATTTTTTATGTCATGTAAACCTGCAATTATAACAGGGGTGTGTAGACTTTTTATACCCACTGTATAAGGTGATATTGTGATATTGATATTGATAACTATTGTTCCTTATACCTTGTGTTTTGTCTCCCGATGCAGGAAAGCAGAGATGGAGTTGAAGAGGAAACAGGAAGAAGAGGAAAGGAAAAAGAGGGAGGAAGAGGAGAGAAGATTGCAGGTGGGACACGGGTGCTTCAGCAGAAGTGGCCTTTCTAGCTCAGACATCAGTGTGCTCTTTGCTTGTTATCTGAGCACCTCGGCAATGCAGGCAGCGTGATGGATGCTCCTCTGCTCATCTGCTATCTTCTACCTCTTCTCACTTCATCATCTCTGCTTTTTTTTATAACTTGTTTTCTCCACAGCTGCCATTTTTTTCCCTCTTCATCCATTACTCTCTCTTCCTTTGTGAGTGTGTTTATTAGAATACCCTAAAACTACTATGACAACTGAAGTTTAAAGAAAAAAATTTTAAGTAAAAATCAATGAAACTAACAAGGAAGGAAGGAAGGAAAGGAAGGAGAGGAAGTAATATGCAAAGGATATAATGAGGAAGGAAAGGTAGGAAGAAACGAAAAAGGAAAGGAATGAGAAAAAAAGGGTGGTAGGAAGAAGGAAATGAGGAAGGAGGCTTAAGGAAAGAGGAACGGTAAGGGAAGGAGGTAAAACAATAAACAAAGTAAGGAATAAAAAGGAAGGAAAGAGTAAATGAAAGATAGGAGGAGTAAAATTTAAAATAATGTACAAGTAAAAATAAAAACTGTTAAAAATCTCTCTCTCCCTCACTCCCTCCTGCTGTCTTTCTTTCCCTCTGTGTCTCTCTGTCTCTCTCTAACTGTCTCTCTGTCTGTGTCTGTTTCTCTTCCTGTCTTTCTCTCTGTCTCCATTTTGCTTTGTCTTTCTCTATCTCTCTGTTTCTGTTTGTCTGTCTTTCTCTCTCTCTCTCTCTCTCTCTCTCTCTCTCTCTCTCTCTCTCTCACACACACACACACACTGTCTTTCTCTCACTTTTGCTGTATCTCTGTCTCTCTATCTCTTTTGCTCTCTCACGGTCTCTCTCTCTGCTGTCTCTCTCTCTCTCTCTCTCTCTTGTGTCTGTCCCTCTCTATTCTCTATCATAAAGCGATCTCCAGGATAAATGGTGTTTGAGACTACTTTACTCTGTCTGATCAAACTTCTTTCCTGAGGCACTGCGCCTGCGGCATCTGTATTTTTCTCTCGTTTTCTCTCTCCCTCTTACTCACTCTTTTTTTCCTCTGTCTGTCTGTATCAAAAGCATAGTTTCCACGCACATACCGTAGCCTCCTCAGGCTCCCTAAACACTCCCTCAGCGGAGCTGTTGAAAATCACGAGTTCTCACCTCAGAACGCTCTGAACACTTTCTGCGTGTCACGATCTTAAGCCATTAGATCATTGTCTTGCGTACTTTAAGACAAAGCACAGCATGAATGTTTAAATTGTGCAGGAGAGCTGCTGTTTAAAGTCCTATCAAGTATCTGACTTTCAAAGATTATGTGAGAAGACGGAGGGATGGATTAAACACTTTCTGATAGGGAAACACTCTGTCTATTCAATTCAGTTCAATTCAGTTCAATTTTATTTGTGTAGCGCTTTTAACAATGGACATTGTCACAAAGCAGCTTTACAGAAATAAATACATTCAGGATATAAATTTATCCTTAATGAGCAAACCAGAGGTGATGGTGGCAAGGAAAAACTCCCTGAGACGATATGAGGAAGAAACCTTGAGAGGAACCAGACTCAGAAGGGAATCCATCCTCATCTGGGTGATAATGGATAGTGCAATTATAAATAAATCCCTTCTATAACTGTGTACTACATGGACAAATAGTGCAATTGTGTAACCAGGAAATTCATTACAGTTTTCACATGAAGTCTGGTTTGTTGAACCTATCCACTGTCCACTGATGGAGACCTGAGTGCAAAACTGCTCGCAGCAACCGCAGCCCCAAAGCCACCACAGCAACCGCAGCCCCAAAGCCACCACAGTACAACTGTCCATATGAACCGCAGTCCAAAGCCATCTCCACGGCCCCCAAGCGGCACCATCCCCAGCAATCCCAGTGATCTTCAGGCCGTCCATGTGGGGCCACCCTCAGCAGCAGCGAGCGATCTACATAGAACCTTTGAGTCATCCGAGAGGGACAAGCGCAGGAGCACGTTAGGATATATGGTAGGATAGAGTCCAAGAAATGGCGAAATAAGCTGGAAGCCACGCAGTGATTCCCAGAGACTCAGGATTTATATGGAATTATTATTGTGGATCCAAACAGGGTCAAGGTCACAGCAAGGCCAAATGTCAGAAGGAGTTTTTCTTCAATACCTTCCTTCCTGTTTGAAGAATATTTTAAGAAAGACTAGACTAGGAGTAGTTGGCGGCTACACCACTGGTGTCGAGTTCTACTTTTTTTTTTCCTGTGTAATGCTGAAGTAAAGCTGAGGTTTTATAGTCTGGCCAAGCATGAGGCCTGTGTAGGTGGATGGAGGACATAGAGATACTGCCAATCGAAAGCTTTGAACCCCCTACTTTAAGGCATCTTTGATTAATGCTAGAGAGTGTAATCATTCTCACTCTAATGATCATCAAATATGAGAAAATCTAAGTGCTTTGGGAACTGAGAAATGTTTGTATCTCTTTAATTTTTTAGAAAGAGTCCAGATTAATTTGGCCCTTGTAGCACTCAGCATGAATTGTAGGTAGATTAGCACTCTCCATGAGTCAGCGCTTTAGGCTTTTAGATTGAATCTTTGTTTTTGTTTTTGTTTTTTTTAACTCTCCCCATTTATTGGTTTACACTTGACTATGTATTAGAGATGTAACCAAATAAAATACATTATTTGGATTGAATAGATTATGCATCCTCAACAAATTATGAGTACAGAAATGAAAAGTAGGTGGAGTTCTTGTTTGTTTGGTTGTATTCAGACTGCGTGTGTGCGTTGAAATCCAGCAGGATGATATGAAAATGTGGAGCTTGTTGGGAGGGTTGCCAGGTTTCAGCAAAATTGCACAATAGACGTGAATGGTATGAACAGATATCCTGATGCAAGGGTGCAGATAGTTAAGAGCTGGATGGAGATGGATGCAAAAATGGAGACAGGGATGGATGGAGAGAGAGAAAACACAGACAGGTGGTCACTGTGATCACGTCTTCACGTCTTTTTTCATACTCCGGACGACGGTAGCAAAGTTGCCTTAGAGCTCAGAGCTGAGTCATGAGAGAGGCGGGGCGGTGTGTGGCGGAGTGCAAAACATATTGTGGAGCACCAAAGAGGATATTTTTTTAGCACTGAAGGTCACCCTGTCTAAGACTTGGCCATACGCTTTCTCAAAATATAATAACACGTCCATTCGTTCACTCTTTCCCACATACTTCCATTTCTTTTTTCTCCTTAATGGGTGTCATCAGGATAATTTATGAACTGAGCGTTTACGGTAGAGTTGGTGGTTGTGGCTCTCTCTCTCTCTCTCTCTCTCTCTCTCTCTCACACACACACACACACGGAGGATGCTGATCTGTCGTGCGTGTGTGCTATGACGTTAGTTATTATGTAGCTTCCTCCCGTGAGTTATGATACTCCGGACAGCCGAGTTGGATGGGAATGTCTCTGGGAGTTTGATAAATCTGCAGCTGCTGCAATTCATTTTTCAGCAGAACGGACAGGAGCTCTGGGCTCCTGATGAGGAACACACCACCCTGTACACTCGCACTTCTCAGCCTTTTATAGCCTGCAGTGAACTTTCGAAAGTTTATGAGCTCGCACAGCCCCTTGCTTTCCTCCTCTCCAGCGTCCCACAGAGAAACCCACAGCGAGTGTAAACGCGCAAATCTGTTCCGGTGAAGCAGACACAACAATGCCGGCTGCATGTGGGCCAAACGTAGCAACTCGGATGCTTAGCAACCCTGTGGTTTGCTGGTAGAGGTTCTAAAATTACAATATTTTATGACGTGTTACAAAATCTCGGTCGATAAAGGTTAAGTAAATAGGAATACGTACAGATACATATTACTTTACTCAGCAAGTAGCCATAGCATTTACAAAGGAAAGGACTATGTACTATGCGAATTGAATGATATTGTGTGTTACGCCACAGCACTGTTGAATTCAGGGTTCTGATTGGTCATGAGGTAGTTCCGACTGTAGTTCCAGCTGCAAAGTTTATATTAATATTATTCTAAGATGTCATTGTTTCTATAGCCACAACATATACAGCAGATGCTCCATGTAACGTTTCTAAAAAATAAAATGATGATATGGTGAAGTTTTCTCTGACGAGATGTTTAGCGTTTATGGAAGGAGTCGCCAGAGGTAAAGCTCTTTCAAAATCTTTACGTTTTCCATCCCGGAAAAGTCTTCAGGATGGAGGGATTTGCAGTTTCACAGTTACATGACATGCTGCTTTTTTGTCTTACTAACATCAAGAGAAAAAAAGAGAGGTTAATGAGGAAATGACTCTTTATAGCTGATATCCTAAGTGTATTAAGAGGAATAAAACGTTGATATTGATGATGTTATTGAAAAAAATCAACTTTAGGGTGGTAACGTTGATTATTTTCTTATAACAGCATGCACCATCATGTTATATTCTTTACATACGGCGTTTTCTATGGTAGGAGGAGATGGAGCGGCAGCTACAGGCCGAGCGAGAGGAAGAGGCGGCCCGGCAGGCGGTACTGGAGCAGGAGAGGCGGGACCGAGAGCTGGCTCTGCGAATCGCTCAGAGTGAGGCGGAGCTTATTCCTGAGGACACGGGAGATAGCGGACTGCGCAGGTACACACTTTTTTTGGGCCGTGCAATCTTGTTTGTTGATCTTTACTGAGATAATGACCAAACTTCAGAAGACTGTATGCAAGAATAACTGTTTATTGTTTTACTGAATGCTTTTACAGAAATTGTATAAAACTTTAATAGCAAGTCTGTGAGCTAACGGTGGAGATTTAATGTCATATGACTTTGTGTTTAGATGAAAGAGAAAAGAGGCCTCGATATGAAAAGCATACAAATGGCTGACATGTAGACTTAACCCTTTCATGCATAAATTATTCATACACATATCCAGATTCTTCTATATTTTCTCTTTCTATTTATGAATTTATTTATGAATTTTGATTCTGTTGAAATATTACTTAAATTAAAAAAGTAAATGGATTGTCCATGAGTAAAAAAAGCTTAAATAGTATGCCTGAAATAATAAAAAAAAAAATGTAATCTTTATTTTAAAAATTAAATCATACTTCAGGTCTGAGTTTATAATATTGAAGACAAAAATTTTAGAAAATATAATTTCTGAACATACAAACTTACAAACTTTAGTTTTTAGAAACAAGTTTTTAAGTTTTTTTAAAAAAAATTAATTTATTTTTGAGAGTGACAAATTGTTTAGAGTAATGCTCTGAAGTGATTTGGAGGTTATGTTATATTTTTACTAAAACATTAAAAAAGAGCCTTATATTAACTGTCTGTAAATGTGGACATGAAAGGGTTAAAGAAGTAACGTTGTATTTGTTTGCTACCAGTTTCCAACCCACATGGACCACCGCTTCAGTTGAGGATGATTTAATCTCATGTTTCTCTATGAAGCAGAGGCAGTAAATACAATACATTTCCCTAAATGAAGCCTTGAGGCATCTTCTTCTAAATATAAACTAAAAGCTTGCAATATGAAGATTAAAATATAGGTACAACTCTTTTGAACACTCGCCTGTAATGATAAAAAATCGGGCTTCTTTTCTCTTTCATGTAAGTCACAAAAACTTTATTGTCTTCTGATGAGACTTGATTTGATGTATGCAACTGTAATATTTCGTTCTTATGCTACAGCACTGTTAAATGGATTTGAAATGTGTTATTTAACAAAGAAAAGTGTGTAAACCTTGATATGGAAGGATATGATTTATGGAAGGAGTCTCCAGTGTCAGCTGTTACTTTAGTGTCATTTTCATATATATAGTACATTTAAAAACAACTTTCGTTGTCCAAGTGAGTTATAGACTTATCTTAAAAGTTTAAGGATATTCAGAATTCCAGAAGGTAGAAAATAAAACAATGCAGTTAAGAAAGAAAAAAAAAACATACAGACAAAGAAGTAATCAAACAATATATTTCCTTCAGGAGAAAGTCTTCAAGATGGGAGGATGTTGCATTTAGCAACATTAAATGTAATTATAAATGGATAAAAATGATGTTTCCTTCTTCAGTAGATATTACAATTTTATATTTCCTACACACTGTTGTAGGAAAATGAAATGATCACACCACATCACACCGTTGATTAGTTTCCTGATGCAGGAAATATCGTGCAGTTATTACCTACCAGCTATCTCATTTGTATGGACTTTCTCAAGATGAAAATTTATAGTTGTGAATAAGGTAACACTTGTCTTCAGCAGATTGCTGGTTCGAATAAGGCTGTCATCTCTCCGAAGAGCTTCATCCAACAGAAAACATTTGAACCCCTATCTAATTTTTTTTTATTCTTTTCTCTCAGTAATGGCAGTGTCCCATCATCCCCCGAGAGAGCAACGTAAGATACAGACCCTTCAACTCAACTTAACCTGTCCGCAATCTGACCTCATAAATCCCATTTCCCAGCATGCATCACCAATCTGCTCATCAAGCACACCTCTGAAATGCTTCCCATTAACTCCTAGCTATTAACATTATGGATGTTTACTTGTTAAACATCGTCACTACTGTAATTCAAAAACAGATTTTTTTTAGATTTCAGACTTTGCGTTAATGGCAAAGAAAAAAAATCTGAAAATCCGGGAGAAGCAATCAATCTTTTCCCAGCTCAGATTCTGTCCGTCGACGCTTTATTTAACCATGTTTTCTGTTTTCGCAGTGTTCCTGCACCGCAAAACCTCAAGGGTTTGACCATGTAGGTTACGAGCTCATTATTATATCTCTTCTGTCCATGTGCAGCCACCGTTAACTTTAATATTATACAGTATAAATACATGACACTAGATTGCACTTGAAGCCAGATTGCACTAGCATGCGGTGTGAGCACACACTCACACTGTAGCATCTGTCAGAGGAAAGATATCATGTAGAATTGTACAGAGACACATTGCTCTGCAAAACAGAGCTTCACACAACCTTACCTAACATAAGGCATTGTAGTCTTGCCAAACACGCACACACACACACATCTATGTTAGCATAAGACAGGCCTTCTCATAACACAGATGTTTTGTTTTCTGTAGATCTCTCATACACACTACACATTTAATAGATTGTTTTTTTTAGCATTAGATTATTAATGAGCAGGAGGTTTTATACTGCAACAGACAGAATGAACATAAAGTTATTACTATTATTAACACAATAATAGTTTTTTGGTTACATGCAGAAATGTTTATTACACTCCTTATGATCCATAATCCACCATCTTTAACTTGCCTTCACAGAGAAATATCTATCTATCTATCTATCTGTCTATCTATCTGGTTGTTCATTAGTTTGTTAGCAAGCCTCCCCGTCTCTTTCTAATTGTTAGCATTATGTTAGCATCAAAAGTTGCTTTGTGTTATACTTTATCTACTGATCAAAAATATTTAAAAGATGGATAAATGAGGCCCGTTATAAGGAACAAAAGGCTAACACACACACACACACATATACACACACACAGATTCCAGTGCAAAGCTTGTCTAACCCCTACACAACCATCCAACTGGTTATGGGTTGACTTGCCAACAAAACTTGACCTGTCTCAATTACCTCGATGACACACACAGGATTGTAATTCTACATCCGACCTCTACCCACATTTCGATGTTGAACTCTACACACACAGTAAGAACACACAGCTTTCGGCACAGTCTGACTCTGAAAGGTAGCACTGCTGTAACACTGGGGTCTGTTTGGCTAAAGCTCTGTATCATCATTAATAAAGGATAGCTCTAGACCTCCAGAGCCGCTAACACTGCGTGACTGGTGAGGTGTAACGCGCGCACACACACACACACACACACACACACTCTCAGACCCTTGCTTGCCTGGCTAATGCCATCGCTTCTTCATAAATAAAAGAATAGGATTAGGGAGTGATGAATGTGGAGGCACACTGATGCAGCACTGCTTGTCTTATGGTTGGATATTAGAATTCAAAGCTCTGTGTAAGAGAACGAGAGCTGCATTGTTTGTCGGAGGAATGTGACCCTCACTCATGAGGATATGTTATATTTACAGTGTAAAAAAAGGGCCATAAGCTCTATATGCTTTAGCCAATATAGATGGGAATACTCATTAAAACTATTCTAAAATATTCTACTTTACAAGCTAAAATCCAATTTTTTGGAGTACAGATGGAATTAAAAATAGTCCACTGAGGGTGTATATGGGCTGTATTGTATTTATTTATTTTTTTATTGTAGTATTTTGGGGTAATCAAGCAGTGGGCTCACTTTAAGTGCTCATTAAATCCAATTTTTTGGAGTACAGACAGAGTTAAACTTTAAAAAAAACAGTCCCCTGAGGGTGTATATGGGCTGTATTTATTTATTTATTTATTTATTTTAGTATTTTGGGGTAATCAAGTATTATTATTATTATTATTATTATTATTAAAAAAATCTATTAATATCTATCAATTATTATCTATCATTTAAAAATCTAAGTAAGGAATAAATACACCGGACGCTCACCATGGGTCATGTTTAGAATCAAGTTAGTGATGAGTTTGTTTTTCACACAGAGGAAATAGGACGAGACATCGCTTTTCTAGAGGACTGAATTGTTTTTGGATAAAGTTCTGAATTAACCTGAGTAGTGCTTGGTCAGTTTATCCTTGAAACCACGGCAACATTTTCTTTATAGGACCAAAACATTGGCATTATTTTATTAATTTCAAAAACCAAAACAGCAAATGAAAAGTGTAATTAAGTAGTTTATGTCCCATGTACACATTAGGATTTTGTGGCGTCGCTTTTGTATCTGGTGGCTACGTTAAGTTGTGCGCCAGAGCGGCAACTGTCAGAGTATGATATAAAAATGATATAAAAAATAAAATGCAAAATAATAGGATGTGCTGGATCAAGTGCTATTTTATAAGCTTTTGAATTAATAAATGTAATCATTACAGTTAGGATTATTCGTACAGCAAAACAGTATATTACGTATTAGACGTTTATGTCAGTGCTTGCCATCTTCTAATTCATATATTATCACATTAGTAATGTTTTTTTAAAGGCAGTGTTCTATATGCTATTTAAAAAACCCAGTCTTTGACATCTCTACTATCTCTAAAAACATTTGCCAATCTTACAGGCGTGAAGTACATGCAGATTACCGGGAGCTCAAAAAATTTACTTGTGCGCAAACCAACTCTGAATACAAGGAACTTTCCTGGTGTAGATTTTGATATAACTTTTAAGTTGCCACTTCTGAATACAGCCCTAAGTGCACTGCTTTAGAGTCCAATTACGATCTGTCCTTAAGTACAAAGTTTCAGGTCATTTTTGTAGTTACTCCTCTTAAAGCATAATGTTCACTAACTACAGTGAAACTAATAGGAAAGAATATTTAGAATGTTTATGAGGGTGAGATGTGTCTGGACCTGCTGATGGAGTTAATAACAAAAGAAACTGCAGCTGTTCAAAAACGTTTGATGGCCAGTGTATCTGCAGAGTTGGATCAATTTTGTACTTCATCTGAAACAAAACACTGTTTCATAGAAACTACTGTTACTGAAGCACAGAATTTTCCCAACCTCTATATATAATTGTATTTTTACACTCTAGTGACATAGTTATGGCCACCCGTATAGCATGAATACTCAGTTACACACTCCGATTTGGATGATGTGTACACAGTGAACATAAGTACTGAATGATATTCTAACGTGTGTGCGTGTGTGTGTGTGTGTGCTGCCTTTATCACGCCATACAGGGAAGAAATGGCCCAGGAAATGTCCGAGCTTCTGGCTAGGTGGGTTCGCCTCCATCGACTCCCGTCATGACGACCAACAAGAATCAGCCACAAACAAACCCCTCAAGGGCGATTAATTTAGAAATTAATTAGAAATTAATTTGGGGGTCAATTCCAATCGAATGCTGGATGCAAGTGTTGACTTTTAATGAATACATGAATGAAAGACTTGATCAATCTGTTCATCGAGCCGGTCGGATCAGCCCTGATTAAACGGCCTTGTAATACTTGTGGAAGGAATTGCACTGTGCTTTATGTGCATGTTATTATTATTCATCAGGAGTCCTTTTCCATTAGGCTGAGTTACCGGTTCCTTCTAGATAATGAAATTATCAAATAACAATGGCCTGCATGTTTTTTTGTTTTGTTTGTTTATTTGCTGTTTTTTTTGTCACATTATTTTGCATTATCACAATTTCCATGATTTATTATATCGTCATGATCATTGAATTTAAAAATGTGCATGTGATTTGGGAATACCTGCATGTGAAATCTAAAAGGTTCTGTGGTTTTTTTGTTTTTTTTTTTGCCTTGGCTATCCTTGAGAATCCATTTTTTTTAAGGGAGAAATTCTCAGATATGGTATAACTATCTATCCATCTATCTAATTCTACCTAGCATTACACATGCTACATGAACAAAAATCCATATAAGGATGAAACGGAGGTAGTAGGGATAGTTACATAAGAAGAATAAAACGGAATAGGGCATGCTGTTATAGGAAATAAATCGCCGACTGGTGCTATGTAGCGCAGCGTGAAGCGGAGTTACTGTTACCAAGGCAAAGTTGTATATATTCATATAACAGCATTAATCTACACCTTCTGACCAATCAGAGTCTAGAATTGAATAAAATATTTTATTCGTGATTATATTGTAGCAGCTCATAAATCTCAGTTATCAAGACATGCCTAGTTATCTTCTTCACTTAGCCAGAAAAGAAGAAGTGCACTGTATTGATTCTCAGGGTGTCCATAAAGGCAGAGCTCAACTAGTTCCTGCCCTACTGTGCCAGGGAGCTGAAAGCGACACCGCAGTAGATAGTTTTAAGCCGTTTAGAGATACAGTGACTGAGTGACTTTAACAAGCGGCTACGGCGTTAATCCCCTGAGCTAAAAGGCTTCAGCGGGCTGCCAGTAAAGCCTGGCAGAGGACCAGCCAGGGCATAGAGGTGTGCCAGGTCACTGTCTCCTCTCTTTCTTATGCATCTCAAGCTCCACAGATCTTTGAAGTGTTAGGCCCAGCTCACAGACTGGCAGATGTGATCTAGCAAACCGATTAGAGGGTGGGTGGATGTAGGTGGGTACTGTGATCCTATCATTTAAAGGTATAAGAGGAAGAGAGGAAGGTGAAACAGCTCAAGCCCGGAAGTTTAGAGTGTGACTGTTTGTGTCTTTATGAGCTTCTTTCTGTGCTGCAGAATGCCGCAAAGGTTTACAATCATCAAACCTGTTTATGCCTATTTGCTGCAACCATACACAATAACCTCCATATGTCTTTTAAATTGCACCCTTAGGTACCAGCTTAATTGACCCTAGCTAACCTTTTGTTCTTTCTTCTTTAATACCCGCCTTTAACTACATCTCCAGTGACTGTTCTTCATAAGTGGGAAATCTTGGCATAAGAATCTCTGTGCTGTTTCTAACACCCTCTGTGTTGTGCCTTTCTTGTCTTCTTGTACTTGTGGTGGTGATGGCAGAAGTCGGCAGGTGCAAGCCACGAAGGCTGCGGCCGGCACCAAGAAGCACGACCTTAGCAAGTGGAAGTACGCAGAGCTCCGAGACGCCATCAACACTTCCTGTGGTAAGATACCATGTCTACAGCGGAGGAAGACAGTGGCCCATTTATCAGGCCTTTTAGTTGTTTATCCAGAGATGAAAGCTAATACTCGAGTGGCATTTTACTCTGAACGAGCACTGTTGGTCCCAGATCTTGCCTAGAGCTTCTGTAATATCAGTCAGTAGGTTAAAAAAAAGTGTTTATTATATAGGGATAAAATTAATAAAATCAATTGATTGACTGATTGAATAACTGACACAGCTAACAAATTCATTTAATAATTAGGCGAATCATTTTTGCTGGGTGGAATTGACTCCAAAGCATTGGTGATGATTCTAAGTTTTCAATCCCTGGAATCAGTGAATCAACTCTTTTTGGGATCGACTTTGATGTGAACTGGAAGCAGGATGGTGACTTGACCCACAAGATGTATGTTGTGCATGCTAAGAAAATTAATCAGTGTAGCGTTTATCTAACTGAGTCAAATGATTCAACCGAATTGACTCGCTGCACAACAGTTTATAATGCACACGCTTCATGACATGAATTGTATTGAAGTGAGAACGCGTTCGTCTTCTAGACTAATCGTTCAATGGTTATTTTCAACTCATCTCATACAAATGAGCAACTTTTTGTCCAAATTATCACAAGATGCCTGATAGGGCATATTTATATTCATAAATATGACCATAAATTTGTGATACAGGTAGAAAAAAACAGATAAGGTATCTCAATAAACGGCGGTTAATAAGCATAACCAAGATACACTTGCTCCTATTCTCACAATCAAATGATTACAAATCTGAATATTACTTGCATGAAATCAGACAATGTCACAGAGTTCCCACAAGAGGGTTTCTCTGTTGTAATGTGCTTTGCCACAGTCCCAGTAATAGACCGTTTTTATTATGAATTTTTATTGATTTTGTGAATTTATTTGTTACAGCCCTAGCTGTATTTGAAAAAAAGCCTCGCTTTCCAAATTTACAGGTAAAGCTATAAATGGATTAGGGCAGAGCCTAAGAAGTCACCTTGTTCTTTACTCATTGCTTTCTGACCTTAATAAATATGAAGCAGTGATACCAACGGTAGTCCGTAGCACCAACAGAACAAGGGATGGATTAGCAAAAGAGGGCGCATTTACTTATTATACATTATCAGTATTCTGCTGGAGTTGAAAATGATAACCAGGTACAATATTACTGCAGTCTTTCTGGAGGGACTGCACCTTCTTTCACTCGTTTTTCACCCACTCTCACATTCCCTGTGAAAAATGTTAAGAACCGAGCCAGTGCTGCGGGAAACAGGAACCCAATTTTGGGGACACTGAAAACTCAATTTATATCCTGATCCTCACTTCTTCTTTTTTTTTTTTTTTAACCAATTCTCTCCTCACTATCTCTCTCATCTCTTCCTCCTTAAAGATATCGAGCTGTTGGCTGCATGCCGAGAGGAGTTCCACCGCAGGCTGAAGGTCTACCATGCCTGGAAATCGAAGAACAAGAAACGCAACACCGAGGCCGAGCAGAGGACTCCCAAATCCCTCACAGACTACGGTAAGAGCTGGCTTCTTACAATCCATACATTCACACTACACACTACACAATACACACTACACGCTACACGAAATAGCTACAAAGGTCAAAATTATTATGGCTGATGAAGATTACATGGGTTGGAGTTAAAGCAAATCAAATGTTAACCATCATAATTGGTATGGGTTTTTACTAGTCGACCATTAATCCAAAAAAAAAAAAGTTAATGGATTAACGGATTCAGGATGTCGCTAGGCTTTTTTTTTAATTGCTATTTTATTTTATTAGTGCAGTTAAATGCTGATTTAAGAACACACAAGCTTCAGTTAATAACCATACACAGGCTACAAATTACATTTCGAGCTTCAATGCTCCTTTAAGACAAATAGGTAAATTAGTGCAAAAAATGTGCAAAATAATAAATCTGTGTATCATATTACACTATTTTAAAACCATTAGACCCTTAAACATGGACATCACTACTGGGATCCTGTTAGACCCAACAAAAAGCCACAGGAGAGGGCGGTTATCATTTTATGAAATAAAGCAGTCACCATGCATCGATTTCACGGTGTTTGCATGGTGACTGCTTTATCCTGGTCAGGCTCACTGTGGTTTAAACTGCCTGTTTGGTTATATTTTTTGGAAATATTCATTAGAAGTTCATGAGAAAAATATCACCTGTAGGGAAAAATGGAAATAACCGTCTGGAGTGGGCGGGATTGGTCAGAGATCCTGCGGGAACAGGGATTTTAAAAAAAAATAGCTCTTCACTTAACCATAAAAAAAAGACTTTTCCCAGTCTTAAACAAGGTGCATTTGATTGTAGAATTGGTTTCATCCACTTCCAAAATAACAACGTGTATTTAGCCTGCTTTTGTTCCATCTGTTTTGCTACTAGTTGACAGTTCCCCACAGGCGGCCAGTGGGAAGTAAGTCTGGCGACGCATGTCGAGCTAAATATCTAAAAAAGCATTGTTGGATTAACAGACGTTTGAAGCTGGAACAAAGTTCAGAAATCAAGGAATAGCATCCTCCTGGTATCTCAAAAGGCAGTGTCGTTCACAATCTTGCCTTGATTAGTTGGATGCACCACAGTTTTTCATTTGCGAATCGTTCCCTCCCTCTATAGAACCATTTGGCTTTGCTGAGGAAAATGCATCATGCTGTGCCTGGGTATGTGTACATACAGTATGTGTGGATGTGTATATGCGTGTGTCACCCCATAATTACACACTCCTTTCATCTGCCAGTTTCCAAAATTAAGCGAGACCATCTGTCAACATAGCAGATAGTTCTCGTTTTATTCCTGTGCCCAAAAACCCTATCTGGCAAATCTACACAAATGCACACAAACACAGGCTTCTCATAGCCAGTCCGTTTCTACCGTAATGCATTTTTCATGTTACTGCAGAATATAGATTCTTCCCTGTATAACTTCTAGCCACACACCTCATAAAGGAATAAAACACATGCTGTTACAGGAAAATAATCAATGATTCGTGCTTCTTATAACAGCATGTCCTGAAGTGTTTTATTCCTCTTATACCACAGCCTTATACCACTTGCAAGCTATTAGATTTAAAATAATAATAATAATAATAATAATACTAATAATAATAATGACACATCGTACTTCTCATCTGTTTATAGTTACTTTTAATGTTGTGGATCATCTGTGATCTTATGTAACTTACGTTATAGCAGCAATAAACGATCACTCTCTCACCCACCTCTTTTTTGTCTCTCTCTCTCTCTCTCTCTCTCTTGAAATGAATAAGACAAAAATGCATCGCGTCATATTACTTGTCATGAGAAAGCGCAATCTCCTCTGTCTCCTCTGTCTGTGCCAGAAAACTTACCTCTGACTGTTACAAAGTACTGACATTGGAGTCTCCTTCCAGAATGATTAATAAACATCTCCTCACAGAAAGCTTCACCATATCATTTTTTTTAATGTGGAGTGTCTTAGAACGAGCGCATTAATAGGAACCTGTGATTTTGTGTGCGTTGCAAATGGAACGGTTGTCAGAGCTGCTGTAATAGAAAATTAATCAACACTTTCCGACCAATTAGATTTGAAATTAACAGAGCTCTGCTATAAATTATATTAATGCACTGTCTCACAAAAAAAAAAAAAAAACACTTGGCATTTTTGGTAAGACTCCCTATAAATTAGTTTCTGTCTTAACCTGACAAGTGTTTTAGTGTGAGAAATTTCATAAGAAATTTTCAACACTTTGCCTTTCTATAGCCAAACCCAGCTCGTGGCCACTTTCACACACAGAATACAACAATAATTTTAAATAAAAATTAAAATAAAAAAATACCTTCGCAGTGGATACAATGATGACCCCTGGTTATCAGTTGTGCTTAAAAATAAAAAATAAAAAAGTGTAACTTTTTTAAATAAATGATAACAATAGTTTTACTCGAACAATATTCTGTATATTTCTCAAGAGTAAATAATTTAAAATAAAAAAAATCAGATTTTACCTGTTAAATAACATCATATGAAATTGAAATATCCTATACTATATGTGAAATGTTTGTGTATGTTCTTTTTTCTTTTCAGTTCTGATGCCATATATTTCATTCAAATGGTAAATAAATGGTCATATTGTCCTAATAATGAACGTTATTATCATGTCGTAATGACTAGTGCCTAATATTGACTTCATTATCGCTGTAATTACAGTCCTTTGTGTGTTATGTGTTATTGTCCGTATTGCCTTTAATCAGTAAGAGCAAATGTTGCTTGAGTTATTAGTGAGAAGTGACAGGGTTGTTTGAGCAATATCATTTGGCAAATTTGTATTAGATCCTTATAGCTGATGAAATAAAAACAGCTCTTATGAGCAGACTGGGTTTATAAGCCTCTAGCTGTGCTTCTGTGCTGGGAGTCGCCATGGTGATGAGGAGGCTGCAAAGGCTGTACCTGGCTATTTACAGAGCCGCTATGTTTATGCGTGCTCAGCACACGCAATAATGCCACTTTTATGGTCGTTATTATCACAGCCCCTTTTTTTGATGAAAGAAAGGAGGACAGATGGACAGATAACTGGGGACTTATGGGCCGTAATATGTACCAGACGGAAGAAGTGCATCCTGCATACCACGCATCAGGGTTTTTTTTTTTTTGTCTTTTTACACTCAGACGCCTATATGATTCATTAGCGAGTGTGTATTTTCAGGGAAAAAAAAAAAAAGTAGGAGTATGAGGTGTTTGTACTCATACTGGTTTATGCTTTATCAGAAGTGCGTCTGAGACACATTCAGAATATTTCTCATGGTATGAAAGGTGATAGATGTCAATGATTAAAGGAGGTTGGATAGTAAACAGCATGACATGATTTTTTTTGCAGAAGCAGACATTTAAAAAAAAACAGTGGTGCTTCAACTGAGGTTTTAATCTGGTCTCATTAGACGAAGACAAAGTGCGATTGTAATAAGTAATGGGAAACGTTTACGTGAAAGCATGTTCGGAACAAATCGTTGCCACGTATTGCAGTTTTACATACAAGCAGAACTCTTATAAACAGAATACTTGTCTATTTTCAGTCGGAAAACTACCTTAAACAGTTTATCCACACACTGATTTCATAAGAAACAGTTTTACTGCATTGAATTAAAAGAAAAAAAAGAAGTTCCAACTGACTAGTCTATTCAAATATATTAATGAGCGAATAGTGAAGAGGAGCATTGCATTGTTTTATTTTCTTTGTTCAACCATCAGTTAAAAAAAAGTAGAATACGTTAAGAAAATGAAACGTTGTTTGCTGTCTCTGTTACTAAGAAAATCGTTTCCCGCTTTACAGGCGAATCCCTGACGATCCTGAAAGACCGTAATTGGTAACTGGGTGGGATGGATGGCGTTACTCTCTCCCATCAATCTCCCATTGGTAGATCTTTCCTGGTTGGTTGGTACATGTCTACCAATCGTGGACATTTGTGCGCTTGTGTATGCGGAAGGGAGCGGTTAGCACTTTCCTCTGAGTGTGTTTGACTGCTCTGTGACGTAGCATGAGCAGCAATTCAAAATGTTCCTACCCCCAAAGAGGAAGCATGTGCTAACCATTGCCACCACACTGTTTGGTTGTTGTCGTGTGATAGGTGAGAGCTAGCTAGTGGGTAGGAATTGGCAAATTAATGAAAAAAAAAAAAAGTTTTGTGGGTGAATTTTGTTAATTGCCGCATTATGGCCAAGTGGCATTGGAAACCTCTTTTCGTATGGAGTATAAATCTGGTTTTAGTCATGAAGGGACAACTACAACATTTAACACTGTGTGTTAGGCTCATGCATCTGTTAGGAAAAGAATAAATGACAATGCAACCATTAAAAAAATGCACCAAATTATTGAAATCATTGATTTGTCTTGGGTTTAAATAAATTCATTCACATATCTTCAGTATCCCCTTTATCCTGGTCACGGTGGATCCGGAGCCTATCATGACACGGGAATACACCCTGGATGGGATACCAGTCCATTCCACGACACCCTGCACACACATTCACACACTTATTCACACCTAGGGGCAATTTAGCTGACTAACATGTTTTTAGAAGGTGGGAGGAAACCGGAGACCCCAGAGGAAACCCACACAGATACATATATACAGATAAATCATATATTTGTGAATATAACTATCGACTGCATAACATTCTCTATTCAAAATGTTATAGCTGAAGAAACAAGGTGGTTCCAGCCATTTTGTGACCTCTTTGTGTCTTCATATTAGATACACATTAAATCTCAAACACTACACACTGATCAGTGTTTCTCATGCTGATGTTGTCACACTGTATACAAAACATGACACAAAGATAATAAGATGAAAATTCATAACATGTGCCTCTTTTGTTTATAGGTTGTGCACGCCATGTGATAAATGTGTGTAAGTGGCCCTTGATGGTAGTTTAACAATTCTAACAGCTGGGCTGCCCTCAATAACCACACTGAACCACTTTGTACCCTTCTCTGATTTACATTCACTGTCTTCCCCTGGATTCTTGCTAAATAAATAAATAAATAAATAAATAAATAAATAAATAAATAAAAATTAGCCAGTAGACACTTAAGAACTTGTTTTTGCATGCAAAAGAAAAAGACTTTTAATAAGCTTGTTTTAACGCTAAAAGTAGTACGATAGTTATGCAAGTGGCCATGCAAAGTGACATGATCATTAGCATGCCAGCATTGAGTACATTAGGAAACCCGAACTGTTGGATTTGAAATTAAAAGCTTCTAGTCATATAGACATTTATGTTAAATAAACTACCTGATACAGGAAGTAAGTAATACATAGGCCTAGTAGCTGATTTATAATGATGAAGAAGGCTAGACAGTTTGAGAGGTATTAGGTTGGCACGAAAGAATTATACCATTGTGTGTTTTGATCTGAGGATTATGTCTGGAGCTATTGTGTTCACATAATGTCTGGTTCTATCGATCCTGGCAGAAATACGTGTAATGGGTTTATGAACTTGAATAAGGCAGGCAAGTTATTTAACACACTCACCAAGGCACAAATAGATGGCCAAACACAACTAAAAATGAGGACTGCAATATGTACTATACCTCTAGAATGCCACAAACACTAAACAGGAAGTAATCAGTTAAAACCCAAGGAATGCTAGCTTACAAAAGGGTTGTTTGGATAGATAACGTTTCTTAGCATCCTAAAATCCTAAAGAAAGGCTTTTTCCTGGGGCCCAACAATCTCTTGTTGGGTTCTTCATAGAACTTTTAAAAGATTCCTCCAGTGGGACAAGTGAAGAAATAGTAATGAACTTTTATTGAAAGTGATGAGTATCTCTTCCTTCATTCCTTAGTAGCAAGTAGATATCAGTGCTAATACATCTACATGAAAGTTTCAGTGGTTTGTCACCAGGGTCATTTCTAGCAGTATAAACAGTTGCTTCTGGCCCACGAGTCACCAAGGGGCCCAATAAGAATGCAATTTAAAAAAAATTATGTATATATATTATAATAATATATTTTGGCAGTAGGGGATGGTGAGCCAATGGTTGTTACCAATGTTCAGGTTTTCACAGGAGGCCTTCTTGTGGGTTCTGAATCTTTGGGTGCCCAGAGGTTCTAAAAAATTTCTGCAAAATTTCTGGACACCTTGGCTGTAAAAAAAAAACCAAAAAAAAAAACCACAGACTATATGTATAATTATATAATTGAAATAAAATCCAACTATTCAAATATTAGACATATACAATACACAATTTGACAATAATATTTTGGGTACTTGTTGGAGTCAGAGAAGTTTTTTAATTTCTTTCCACTCACAGAACATTTTTATTAAAATTGCTATTAGACTTAAACATAATTTAACTTGTTTTTAACTTATTGAGGTTTGGATTCAATTCAAGTGACCAGTCAAATTAAATAATATCTATTAGAACTCAGTACTCTATGGAGGCATTTATGTCACTTGAAATTTGGTCTGGCTTGTGTTTTTTTTTTGTTTATTTTTATTTTTTAATGTTGTTTGTTCATATAAAAATTAATTTAAAAAAAATAATATTAAAAAAATAAGAAGAACTCAATAATACATATAATTACTTTGATAATGGTGGGTTGTGATTTCCACCACTGTAACAATTAAAAAAAAAAAAAAAAAGAGGACACCCTGGCTATGCGTTGCAGATCCCTGGGGATCTCTGGACCTGAGTTTGAGAACCATGGCGCTAAGCAACATGATATACAATCTCATAAAAGATGACAAGGTCCAGCTTGTGGATGGTGTCTGAAGATGTGGACTAAAGTTAAAGCAGAATACTCTCCAAACGTTTTGGGTGTTTTGTTGGAAGTTTCTGCTCTTTTCTGAACTGTCTTTATGAATATGTTAATGTGGCATTTTTGTCTTTCTTGTGCAGTGAACAAACGCGTAGAGTTTGTGGTGCTCAGTCCATGCAGAAGTGACCAGCACTGCACTTTCTCCCACTTTGTTGGAAATAAACCCCAACTGATTATTATTACTGACTAAAATCAAATCAGTAATGGAGTGACACTTCAATGCAGAGAGAAAATAGAAACTGGGACAACACTTTTCTCTTTTTTTTTTGACTACTGAAGAATTTTGCTGACACTTTGATAAATACCTTGTGTTTAATGACTCAATGCACCAAATATTAACACAAATTTCAGTATGTTTTAAAGCTTTCCACAAAAGCTTGACTTTATTTAATGTACCATCCAATGTACATAATGGTGTGACTATTCTTTTCTCTTCAGCATATATTATAATAGTGCTGAACATGCCATATTATGTTACACCAAATGAGAATGTAGCAGTAGCATCCAAGAGCATTATTTGAATTCTCTGATACCAAAAACCAAACCTATACTTATCATTGATTCCGTGGTAGATTTGCTGAGATTCGCAGTGTAACTGCTAAAATCACTAACAACTCAATTCTAAATTATCTAGCATATCATTTACACTGATTAAAGCAGAGCAAAAATGAATAGCTCTAATTTTATATACTTAGTGTCACTAAACAATTATCCAATTTTAACAGTTTTTAACATCTCCAGCCCATACTAATAGCAGAACGCTTTAGATACTGAACTTAAAATCCTTGTAGTTCAAAGACCTAACTTCCTACAACGCATCGTGTCTCTGTTCCTGCAGCCCAGAACTACGTGGCGCCTCCAATCCCGGCCCGGCAACATGAGATCCTGATGAACCGGCAGCAACGCTACTTCCGTATTCCCTTCATCCGCCCCGGTGATCAGTACAAAGACCCACAGAATAAGAAGAAGGGGTGGTGGTACGCACACTTCGATGGGCCCTGGATCGCCAGGCAGATGGAGCTGCACCCCGATAAACATCCCATTCTGCTAGTGGCCGGTGAGTGCAGCTTGTTTTAAAGGTTTTGACATTCTTTAGTTCAGTGGCTCTCAAAACCAGTCCGCAGGGCCTCCCAGATGGTCCACAGTTTCTACAGGGATTTAAGAACCACGGCTTTATTTATCGTCGAGGAGGACGATATATTGGAACTTGAAAGAAGTTTGGGGTCAAAGCGCAAGATCAGTACGCTTTAAACAATTAATGGCTAGGGTTTTATGTTCAAGGGCCCAACTGTGGTCATTATTTGTGGTCCCACTACCCTGCAGTATGGTATCATTACCTGTGCTTGGTTTTGCATGTGAACTGAGAGTTTTTGAAAGTTTTTACCTCAACATTTTAACAAAGTCATTAAGATTTTAATGGAACAAGTCCATATACAGCTGTACCTTTAAAAGAAACACACAATGTTGAGTCTGTTGTACATTCAACAGGAGCCTAAGAAGGAACTTTTTTAAAATTGTCTTTCAGAATTTAAACTATATCTATACTTCATATATGAGTACTTTTACTTGATGCTTGTCAGTGTGAACATAACTGTAAGTGTTAAAAAAAAATGAAAGTAATTAAAAAGCAAATTTCACTCGGCACCATTATTATAATTCTTTGTCATATGCAACTTTTAGTTCTTTAGAATTTAGTTCTTAATTGTGTGTTTGGTTTTGTTTCTCTCCACGTTTTGTAGGCAAGGATGATATGGAGATGTGTGAGCTGAATTTAGAAGAGACAGGTCTGACCCGTAAGCGTGGAGCGGAAATCCTTGGCCGGCAATTTGAGGAGATCTGGGAGCGCTGCGGAGGAATCCAGTATCTGAGGAACGCTATTGAGAGCCGACAGGCACGGCCCACCTACGCCACGGCCATGCTGCAGAACGTGCTCAAGTAGACACACATACAATCACACACTCAGTCGGTCAACCATTAAACCACGGCCATGCTGCAGAAACAGCTCGAGGAGACACACACACACGTGCGTACACACACACACACACACACACTTACACATACACACACACACTCACTATATCTTAACCAATAAACCTCGATCATACTGCAGAAACTGCTCAAGCACACACACTTGAGCAGTACACACACTCACACATGCATACACACACATGTAACCAGCCAAGCCATGGCTGTGCCAGCCCATGCTCCAGCAGACACACACACACACACACACACACACAGAGTCTAGCGTCTAGGTATTTTTCTAGTTTGAAGGGAAGAATGCAGTTTCTCTCATAGTCAGAATTTAGATAGTAATTCACTTTAGACTCACTTCTGTTTCTCAGTTCACCAATGAACTTGTTTTTATTGACATTTTGTCTTTTGCCCTCTAAATCTTTGCCCACTTAATTAGTTCCCTTTTGCCTGTTTTGCTCTTTAAATTTGTCACATTAATTTACAGTGAATTTGGTGCATTGTTATGCTTTCATTTTTCTTGCACATATTTTTCTTCAGTAAATCCATAACTGCAACTTTGAGGCCTTAATAACTGCAATTGGCAGGGTGATTCCTTGTAAGATGCATCACAGTGTACCATTTTGTATATTATCTGATAAATATTGATAAGCAAGTGTTAATAATTCAGTCATTCCCGTAGAGATATTCCATTTTTGCAACTGTATAGTTATCACAGCTTCTTAAAAGTCTTAACTTCTTTATATTTAAATGAAAATAGCTTAAATGAAGAATTTCACCAACTGGCAGGAAAAATATTTTGCACACAATTACAATAATAGTTGTAATGATAACAATAGTCTTTTATTGTTTGTTAATTATTTTCATGGTAACGATAGGATTTTGTCAGTTACTGTTTACACTCGAGTAAAAACCCTCGTCTGTAGTTCAGGTCTAAACTCTAAACGATGCACTCTATTTTTCTGAGCGATTTTTCTAGCATTCCTTAACCTGTATTGTTAAGCTGTACCTGATGATCTTCCAGCTCCAACTGAATGTACAGAAATTTTTACACAATTTTACACAAAGTCCTTAAAGATGTAAAATTGAGAACTAGATTGTGTTTCACTGAATAACTTTAATCATACTTGTTCTGTTGAAATCGTTCCTGAATTTTCATTGTGCTACTCAAGAAGGATTAACATTAATTTTGGAGGAAAAAGAACTATAATGATGTGTCTAAATTATACATTTTATTTGTTGTCAATGAATGAAGTGTAATGAAATGTATGCAATACTTTAATTAAGGAATACACTTTTTGAAACGAGTGTGGAGTTGTGTTTGCTCTGGTTTTGGTTGGACCAAATACGTATTCTAGCAAATAACTAATGTCTCTAATGGGGGGATGCAGCTTTTGTACAAAGCTAAACATTAGCTGCTGTGTGCATGACCTCACAAACTGGAATAAACTTGTCCATATTCTCCTCATCTTGTTACGGTCCATTACATAATTACATAACATATATTCATACTACAGTGCTGATCAATTCTCAAATCTGATTGGTCAGAAGGTAGTTATTGGTTATGATCAACTGTGTTTTCCGACACAGGTATGTATTCAGGACAGATTAGTTGATGGTTTCTTGGTAATATGACAAGCTGCAAATTTTCTTCCTATTGATTTCCTCACCAGAGGCTGATGAGCTAATGATGGTATATAACTGTTAGAAAAAGTAATAAATAACAGGAATTAACTTCACAGATGTTCCACAACATTAAATGTAATAATAAACAGACACAAAAGTATGTCATTCTTTAATTAATGACATACTTGTTGGCAAATTCCTGTGGCATAAGAGAAATAAAACACTTTGGTTTGTGCTACATCTGCTTGATTATTTTCTTATAATCACATACCCATTATTATATATAAGGACACACACACACAAACCCACACACATTTTACATTTACAGTGCATTGGGGTCCAACAGTCTGAGATTTTTTTTTTTGCATTTAAAATTAGAAATAAACAAAAGGTTTTAGAATTTTGAAATATTTAAAACAAAGAACGTAAATGTTCAATATCTTTAATATTTAATCTGCAGTATTTCTAGGTCCCTATTTAAATGTAAGCAAATTTGTGATATTGAGCATGTTAACTGCTTTGTACAAAAGGTCAGATTTTCCTCATGCCTAATCTCTTCTATTGAAGCACGTGCTCAGACGACACTCTGATGGATTTGATCTAACATCAGGTTTTGCACAAACTTGTGGAGTCCATGCCAGCTCGAGTGAACACTGTCATTAAAGCAAAAAGGGGACGTACCAAATACTAAGAAACTCTGAAATTCATATAAATATTTCAAAGATTCTACTTTTCACTCAAGTTGTTGTCAATAATATAATTTGTAATGAAAATTATTGCATTAAATTAGAAACAAATGCAAAACAGAAGCATTTTCAGTTGTGATGTCTCAGAACTTAATTAACTCATTAGGCCTTAATGAACTCATTAGAACTTTTTAGGCAGGTCCATAATTGTCATTAAGAAAAAGAATTCCAGAGCATAATAAATTCTCTGACTCTTCACCCATGGGCTACTCTAAGCAGTTGTCTGAGGAGCTGAAAATGAAGCTAATTGATGCCTACAAAACAGAGGAAAGAATATAAAAAGATATCAGTGTGCTTCTGACACAGGAGTGGTGGTGTACCATTCTACTATGCAGCGTTGCTCGTACAAACATTATCTGCATGGAAGAGTCATCAGAAAGAAAATTTACTTGTGAAATTTCGGCACATTCTGGAAGCAGAGGTGACACAGTCAATAAACTGAGCTTGGTTCTCACAGTCCCATCACAGATCTTAAACATGCTGTGCATGCCAGACAGCCCAAGAATAACTCAGAAACGTTCTGCAAGGAAGAGTGGGTGAAAATTCATTAAACATGAATAGAAACATTCCTAGCTGTCTAGAAAAAGCATTTGCAAGCTGTGATATCTGCCAAAGGGGGTGTTACTAAGTACTGACTCAGAAACGTGTCCAAACTTTTGTACATTTCACAATGACTTTTTTTCTTTTTTTAATCAAATATGAAGTAACTGTGCAGTAATGTTTGCACCAAACCTTTTTTTTTAAATAGTTTGCTGCAGAGGTTGTGTTTACTTCTTTCCACCTAGCCACGAGTGAACAAACTTTTGCATACAACTGTATATTTCCAATCAGTGCTTTAGGGGTTAGGGGTGCAGGGACCAACAGGGCTCTATAGCAATCATATTTTAAGCAGAAATCTATCTCAACTCATAAACTTTATGGTGTCAAAGGGATTGATGCAGTTTTAAAGTACTGCTATGGTTTTTTTTTTAACTGTTTACTGTTCTTTCTGAAAGAATTTTTTTTGTATATTTTATTTAATTAATTTTAAAAGCATACTTATTTTACAGACATTCTTTATATGTGCTTAAGACATTTGCACAGTGCTGTAAGTATTTTATATAACGCGAAGTCTTGCCATTATATAATTGCACCCTGATTTTGAATAATGATAGACCAGAGTTATTACTCTGCAGCACATGGTACACATCGGCCGTCATCTCAGAGAACGCCTCCCATATTGGAGGAAACGAAAGGCTGAAAGGTGTATAAATGCTTTTGATAGTTTCTTTCGGAATATGCTTCATTCTCTATCTGCTGTCCTACGTCATATTATACAATTAATTCCATGACCCTGACCTCGCCATAGACTCTTTCTTTTATTTTATTTTTCTAACAGTGATCTCTAAAGTGAATCATTCAAGTTACTTCCTCTACTTAGTATGATTTGTGTGCATGTGTGCATGTGCATGTGTGTATAAATTGAGACAGCATTTTCTGGGAAGAGGTAATATGTCATGTAATTTCTTGTATCATCCGTCTCCATATTTAAAATTTGTCACTATACAGATGGAGGCATTTGAAGCACAACAGTCTTCCAATGGTGTATTAAGAATTAGCAGCAGAAGTCATTAATTCTAACAATGAAAAGCACAGCGCTTAGAGCATTTCCTTGACTACAGCTAAAATTAATAAATGGAGATTTATTAATCTTAGAGGAAAAAGAGTGTGTGTGGATTTTTTTAACACTATTTTGGCTGAACTGACTTTATTTTATACACTAGGCTGAGGTAACGTTTAGACTGGCCAGGGTTGAGACGTACACCACAAAATATTCTGTTCAAAACATTTTGTTTGAGAATGTCGATGAGTATAAACACATCAGCTTTATACTCTTCCTAGGACAGCCATAACAAAGATGCACGAGTAGTGAGGAAACAATACCTAAACACATGTTTTTCTATTTCTGAACAGCCCTTAATGTCTCTACCTCATGTTCCATTTTGCTGATAAGTAGTTCATGACATTATGTAGTCACTTGAACATGTGAATAAAACCCCACTCCAGTGATTTTAAAAGCGAAATGCAGATGCAGATAACAGCACAAAGCACTGAAACACTAGTACAGGAAAAAACAGTTCATTATCATCATTCGTGTACCTAGCAATCTCTTTGGTCTTCGATCTGTGAACAGGAAAAAAAAATCATCTGTTACATGTATTTTAGAAATGTTCTCTTAGGTGCTGTAAAGTTAGGCACTAATTCAGCTCCATTAAATCCAAAGCTCACGCCCAAACATTCAGTATCAACGCCTTATCTGAAAGTTGGCCATAATTCCGAAATATAATATCACCTTGGATCCGACTGATGGGTTTTCTGTTTCTGTAGAGGCTACAATACAGCAGCGATTGGCATTATTAGGTGGGAAGTGATGGAACTTATGGCATTTCCATACCTCATTGAGGACTGTAACACTGTCAAAGTCTCATGTCTGCATGATTGACTCCCAAGACCTGGCACTAGTGCCACCATTTCTTTAAAAGCAATAGAAATAGAAATACAGGAAATATAGAGAAAATATAGAAACTGGAAAAATGGAGGGAAAAAAAAACAGTCAACTGTACATTATCTCAAGAAGACTTCTGGAAAGAAGATCAGTAAGTATTCTATGAAAATTGCTGGAATTTATTTATTTATTTATTTATTTATTTAACGAGTCGGTATCTTTTGGATGTTGATGTGCATCATGGTTAAATGTAATAATTGCACATTGATTTTCACGAAGCATTCAATATTGCAATTATATGCCTATAATAAACATTAATTATAAACATGAATCCCTTTTACAGCTACATTAACTACATTATTGACAACAGATCAAGCCTTTAATCTGCTCACGGATTCTGTGTTGGAATAATATCTGGAACAGTGGATGAGAAAACCCTTACAATGAGAAATGGCAAAAACATTGTTGGAATTTTTTTGATAAATGTGATTATAATAAGGGAACCATATGGCAATGTGGTGGAAGACTAATTAATATAGCTTAATGTATAAAGTAACTCCAAACATTTGGAGGTTTTTTTTCTGTATGAATAAAGCAAACATTGCCAGTACATGTCATTACAAAGAAACTGGATGTCTTTATTTCTCAGATAGATTGAATTTTAAAAAGTGGGACACTTTAGTTTTATTCTTGGGCTTCTCCAGTTTCCTCCCACATGTCGGTCAGTGGAATAACTACGCTAAATTGCCCCAGGGTGTAAATGAGTGCGTGAGGGTGTGATGCAATGGACTGTCGTCCTGTCAAATGTGTATTCCTGCGATACTACTACTGTTAGTACTAATATTACTCATACTAATATCAATAATAATAATCATCCCCATCATCCTTATCATCATTACGACAATAATAATATAACTAACAATTATTCTATATCATATACAATATAACAACTAACAATTAACTGTTATATTGTATGTACTATATAATTAATATTAATGGTATATAATATACAATTAATATTAGTTAACCTCTAATATAATTCATTAGTGATATCAGATGGTGACATGCACTGTTGCCTTATTCATTAACGTGAAATAATTATCTTCATATCTTGTTTTGGTATCACTAATCATCATAGTGATATTACCACACTAATATATTCTCACTAATATATTCTCTGCTAGTTTGGAGGTGTGCAATTAAATTCGCTAATTATTAGCCTTTAACAACACCATGAATAAAAAGAGATGACGTATGAAGTCATCCCTTGATGAAGCCTGTTTTGACCAGCATTAATATTAGGACAAGAAAGGGATCTACTCAGCACTTCTCTCCCCTTTAAAGTGCCAGAATGTAACTACAGGACATCTAAAAGGGTCATGAGAGACAGCTATGCAACTAATAGTTAGAGTAGAGTGTTTATTAAAGTTTGCCTGATGATAGACACCAGCGTCTAAAGTTTGCATGATGACAGACCTTGGCTTCTACAGTCTGACTATTGTGTAAAAAATAGCTTTTGTATGAAGAATATAGCAGCAATATCAAGAAAAGCTGCATGTCATCTTTCATAGTAATAAGTTTTCTATTCGCGTATGAAATTTGAGCTAGCATGGCCAAGCATTTGGGACATCACAAACCAAATAATTAAAAAAATCTTGTTCCAAGAAGGCAAAAATAAAATACAGATGACGGGTAGAAACAACAATTATATCATAGTTTATTTTGTTTATTTAGTTTATTCTTTAGTAAAATGAAATTTTTAAACCATGATCTATTTTGGTCCATGTCTGTCCTTTCATTTAAGTGAGTAGTCATTGGTGTGCAGGGCATAAATTTTGAGACAATAAGACATAAAGGACCCTATTTTGCCCTCTGAACAAAGTTATCAGTGTGCTCAGTGTATGGTGGTAAAACCACTAACAAATTACCAAGTTCCACATCTACAGAACGGCTGTCGATCTTTATGACTAGCAGCATTACAGAATTCCTCCAGAACACGATGGACTGCTTGGGTGATGTTATATGGCAAATTTATTCTTGCTGTTGATCACCACGCTCCCATTCCTCAAATTCAGTATCTCAAGTTGCTTAAAGCCTGTTAGGTTCGACTTTATATATGGCAGCAGCTCAGAAGAGGAAATGGAAGAAATACTTGTTAAATTTTGTCCTTGAGTCTCATGAAATTTTTTTTTTTTTAGCATGAAACCATAGAAGATTTCTCTCCTTGGCCTATCTTTTGCCCTTGATTAAGGACTGTGGTGTTTTACACTGTCCATAGAAGCTGCATTTATTGTGGTACTATTACAGAATTTGCTATTTTACAAGTTTCTTTCATAAGGATGAAGATTGAATGAGGTTTTAGGACCATGTGATTCTCACATGATACACATGGCTTATTTCAAATTAAAATTACTTATTTTAGATTAAATGAGAAAACCACAAACAAGAAGAAGACATTGAACCTTATAATGGATTTACTGCCTGTGGACCATAGAGAACCAACTTAATGCCTCAAGAGTGTTCCTGAGTCGAAATTAAGCCTTGCTCTCTTCACACATACATGGTACTTGATTGAGGCAAAAATACGAGACCTTTTTTTTTTTTTTAAATAAGAACTCATTTCCAGTGCTCACCATGCTTGGGCAACTGCAATTCTTCAAATGGATTTGTTCAAGGCAAAATATGTATTTTTTTTCCAACTCACCCTAGGGCAGAGTGAAAACAAGCAAAGACCTGAGAGAAGCCTTTATAGAAGACGTTAATGAGCCCATGAAGAGACCTTAGTGACAGAGCACACTTTTAATCTGTTGTTTAACCCTGTGCTGGGGTCATTCAGGTGAGCGCTGCTCTAAAGTTTAAAACGTCCCTCTGTTTCAGATTTCTGCGTCTTCTCCTGGTCTGACATCACACAGGGTAAATGATGTGTCTGGTTTTTTGTTGTGCAATATTTATGAGTCGTGATTTCAGTTTTGTACAGTACATAAACACAAGAATAGCTAGGTTCATGTTCTGGCAATGCCGAAAACCACACTGCCATGTATTTATTTTTTATTTATTTATGCGGGGAAAGTATTCAGAGACAAGTTGCACAGCGTCCAAGACAGCATTTTTCAATATCATCTAGACCACAAACACAAGCCTTTAAGCCTATAAAAAAATCAGGATTAGAAAATGCTGTCTATTTTTCTTTGCTGACAAAAATAGTACGATAACAGCAAGAGGCAATTTAAAAATGAAAAATAAAAATCAATGATGTATTAAAATCAACATCTAATAGGTGTTTATTATATTGCCTGTATATTGCTGCATGAATAGTCCTAATTGTAATCATCACATTAATCACTGCAAATTTGGTTTAACAATATGATTCTACCATCGTTATTTGTAAGCTTATAAAATAGCACTTGATCCAGCACATCTTGTTATTTTGCATTTTATTTGTTTTATATTGCGCTCTGACAGTTACTCATGCATGCACCTTAATGAAGTCAAGAAATACTAAATTGAGGTAATGAAATTGTAAGATTTTATCACGTTTTTAGTTTGCTATTTTGAGTTTTTGTTAATTAGATGTGTTCTCCTATAAAGAAAAAATGCTGACGGGTTGAAGGATAAGCTGACCAAGCAATCATTTGCAACACTTACAGCTCACTTTAAGTAGGTGTTCTTCATAATTTTAGCCATAAACATTCACTCCTCAAGATATGCAATGTCTCCGATAAAGATGTTGTCTCCTCGGTTTTTGGTGAACTCCACCCTACTTGTGTAACGATCATGTAACTTCTGAATAGCATGTAAGTCTGTAGTTAAGTCTGAGGTCTGAGTACTGATATGAGCAATTTCAGTATTAAGTCTTCACTATGTGTGTTTAACTCAACTCTGAATGTTTGATGAGACATTGGCTCTCAAGCAAATGCATAGCTGAGTTATGAGTATGGAGATTTACTGCAATAATGATATGGCTTCCTCTGAGTGGGTGTAAAATATCACCTTCTGGTTCACATCAAATTCACCTTTTTTGATAATTTTGGATTCCTTGGGAGGAGATGGTTCTTGCTCTTCCTTGACCTCTGTCTTCATATTCTCATCAGGTTGCCTCTCAGACTGAACATTAGCTGCACTGTCTTCATACACCTCCATAATAGGCACTTATTTTATTTCAAATGCCCATTCCTTATTTTCTTCTATGAAAACTTGTTCAGAAAGTTCATCTTCATGATGAGAATAACCCATATTATCGACCTCTACAGACTGGTGATAATTAGTGTCCTGACCAGGTGTATTAACCTCTTCCTTCAGCTTTTTCCCCCTTGTCTCTTGTTTACACTCTTGTTCAGGTGTTCCTTTCTCAAATTATATATCTGGTTCTGCTAATTTGCTGTTTTTCACATGTTGTCCTGCCCCACCCTCAGCTTCTGGTTCATGCATCACCTGTTGCCTGAAAATCTTCCTCAGTTTCTGTTTTTCTTTCTATTTTCACATGATCATCTTCAGGTTTGGTTAAACTTTTCCCAGGTTTCAACGTCTTTTTCTGTTACCCCAATATCTTTTTCTGTTTCTGTCACCTCAAACTCTACTACAGGTTCTGTTGTGTCTTCTGTTGGTTCTTCAACCTTATTTGGCACAGGCATGGTTTCTACCTCAAGATTTGATAGCACAACCTCCTCAGGGTCTGCTTCTTCACCCTTGTTTTTGGGCTCTGCTTCATGGCCCTCTAACCACAGAACCCTAACCACAGATTCAGTGAATTCTGCTTCCACATCGGAGTTTAAGAGTTTCAGGGTCCTTTACAAATATTTCAGCTTTCTTTGGTTTACTGTAGGTAGCTCTGGTACCTCAGGTACCTTGGCGGCGGCGTCATCAATTGGAAGTACGGTATTCTCTTTTTTCCAGTTGTAAGGTAATGCCTGGATCTGTTGTTCCTGGAAATTCATATCAGAGAGAGTGGTTGTTGTTGTGGTGACTGGTGTTGAAAAGTTATCATTGGAGGATACAATATTAGGACTCTGGTGAATAAATGGGTCAGGCCTCTTTTGGGCATCATGATGTTCCCTTGGTGAAATGAGGGTTGTAGTGAGATTACTATCTAGGCCATCTTTGTCCTCTTCACTAGCATCCTCAATAGATGGCTCAGTGGCTGTTGCTGTGGGAGAGATGTCTCGTTTTGGTTCACTATTTTCTCCTTGCATTATTTTGATGTGTGTGAAAAATACCTCCTCACCATGTACTGTTGTTTCTGAGAGAGGCGCCTCTATAGTAAATGTTGGATCTAAGAGTGTGTCGTTCTCATCTTCGGCAAGAGAAACAAGAATTTCCACAACTGCTGATTTCTCTGTTAGTACACAGAGTTCATCAAAAATAATGGCCTTGGTTTTTAGCAGGTTAAAGTTAATATGAAATGGTGTGCGTCACCTCAGCTATAAAACTTCTGGGTCTGGTGATGAGGTTGATGCTGAACTTTTGCTTGGTGTGACTGGAGAACATTTGATAAAATAATATCTGATACAAAAAAAGGGTATCAAAGGCCAGACACTTTGAAATATATATGCTAAACCCTTACAGTTTTGCTTTGGGGAAGCGTTGAAATAGTTCGGATAATTTAGTGGCATGTATATTTAATTAGATTTCACAAAAATGACTCAGCTTGAGGTATAGTTTAATTATTCAGTACTCTGGCTGCCTGAACCAAGACAATCATCTGCCTACCTGACTCAGAAGTCAGCGTATTGAGGTCAACTGGCAAAGAGGACTTCTCAGTCAGTGCTTTTATCATAGTTTCCCTCAGGCTTGGACTTCCTGATGAAGCTCCTGTAACTGGGCTGTCCTTACTGATGTCTGGTGCATTAATCTAAAATATAACCACATAGTGAACTGATATTCCTCCAGAGCTGTGAAGTCATAATGTATTTAAGTTAAGGCTTAAATGGTACAGCATTTCAGGAGCTACATAAACATGCTGCAATACTGTTTCAGCTGTTTACCATAGAGCTTTTTATTCCTGTACGTTCCTCTGACAGAACACATTAGGAACTTATTTATAGGCTACTTGTTTTTGAATTATTGGGGTTTGGATTAAACTCATTGAATTCAAGCAAGCAGTCAAACAGGCTAATATAACTAGAAGACATCAATAATAAATATAATAGCTTTGATGATAATGGGTTGTGATTTCCATTACTATAACAGAATAAGAAAAAGAAAACTCAAAATAATTCACCTGAGCAATAAGGGATATAATGTCATCAATAGCACAAGGGGTCCAGCTAGCTCAGTTAGTCATGGGACCCTTGATCTCAGGATCGTGGGTTTGAGCCCCACACTGGGCGCCGATCCCAGCCACTGGGGGTGCACAGGCTAGTGCACTCTCAGTGCCAGTCCCAAGCCCGGATAAATGGGGGGGGTTGCGTTGGGAAGGGAATCCGGCATAAAACCTGTTCCAAATCAATACGCGGACAATGGAGTCAGATGTTGTGTGGAAGGTGATCCACAGTGGCGACTCCTAATGGGACCAGCTGAAAGAACAACAACAACATGTCATCAATAGCACCAGCCTAGATTTTGTTTAATAGTAATATGTATAGAACAGTATATGTTTTATAAGAATACAGTGGGGCAAAAAAGTATTTAGTCAGCCACCAATTGTGCAAGTTCTCCCACTTAAAAAGATGAGAGAGGCCTGTAATTTTCATCATAGGTACACTTCAGCTATGAGAGACAGAATGGGGGAAAGAATCCAGGAAATCACATTGTCTGATTTTTAAAGAATTTATTTACAAATTATGGTGGAAAATAAGTATTTGGT
>CM040483.1:6673707-6737112 GCA_022758105.1 Pangasianodon gigas
AGCAAACTTCAGACGGGCCTGGACATGTACTGGCTTAAGCAGGGGGACACGTCTGGCACTGCAGGATTTGAGTCCCTGGCGGTGTAGTGTGTTACTGATGGTAGCCTTTGTTACTTTGGTCCCAGCTCTCTGCAGGTCATTCACTAGGTCCCCCCATGTGGTTCTGGGATTTTTGCTCACCGTTCTTGTGATCATTTTGACCCCACGGGGTGAGATCTTGCGTGGAGCCCCAGATCGAGGGAGATTATCAGTGGTCTTGTATGTCTTCCATTTTCTAATAATTGCTCCCACAGTTGATTTCTTCACACCTATTGCAGATTCAGTCTTCCCAGCCTGGTGCAGGTCTACAATTTTGTTTCTGGTGTCCTTTGACAGCTCTTTGGTCTTGGCCATAGTGGAGTTTGGAGTGTGACTGTGGTTGTGGACAGGTGTCTTTTATACTGATAACGAGTTCAAACAGGTGCCATTAAAACAGGTAACGAGTGGAGGACAGAGGAGCCTCCTAAAGAAGAAGTTACAGGTCTGTGAGAGCCAGAAATCTTGCTTGTTTGTAGGTGACCAAATACTTATTTTACCGAGGAATTTACCAATTAATTCATTATAAATCCTACAATGTGATTTCCTGGATTCTTTCCCCCATTCTGTCTCTCATAGTTGAAGTGTACCTATGATGAAAATTACAGGCCTCTCTCATCTTTTTAAGTGGGAGAACTTGCACAATTGGTGGCTGACTAAATACTTTTTTGCCCCACTGTATAATATATTGTCATTCTGCTACAGCATTACCAAATGCCTGTGTGTACATACATGAGACTCACTGGATGGTGGACAATTCATTAAATGTGGTATTTAAGGTATGGGGGGGTGCACAGTGGTTCAGTGGTTAGCATTGTTGCCTCGCACCTCCGGCATTGGGGGTTTAACTCCCCCTTCTGCCCTGTGCGCGTGGAGTTTGCATGTTCTCCCTGTGCTTCAGGGGTTTCTTCCAGGTACTCCGGTTTCCTTCCCCAGTCCAAAGACAGGCTGTAGGCTGTAGTCTGATTGGCATTTTCAAATTGTCCATAGTGTGTGAATGGGTATGTGATTGTGCCCTGCAATGGGTTGGTACCCCACCCAGGGTGTCCCCTGCCTTGCGCCCCAAGTCCCCTGGAATAGGCTCCAGGCTCCCCCGTGACCCTGTGTAGGATAAGCCGTACAAAGAATGGATGGATGGATTTAAGGTACTTGTTTAATTTACTGAGCGTAACCTCTAAAGTACCACTTTGCTGAAGCAATGATAGGTCATTTAGCTCATGCAACATAGTCTTGGTGTAAACAAGGAGCAAGCTTCTGATTTCATGCCTTTGTGATTTATTTACAGTTTAAATGTGTGTATCAGATTTATTTACAGTTTAAATGTGTGTATCAGATTTATTTGTAGTTTAAATGTGTGTATCAGATTAATGCTGCACTTTGTTATACTGTACACCCCTGTATATGTATGGTGAAAATAAAAGTTGAATTGTGTGTATCAGATTAGTACTGTGTCTAAACAGTCAATATCTAGGACCTGTGAGCAGTGCATCATACAACTAATGACTCACCGACTAATCAACAAGCTTTAGTAGAGAGGATATGGATTTTGAATGACTACAGAAAATGACCTCATTCTCCTCATTCCTGCTCTTATCCCCAGCTGTGCTGAGGCTCAGACTACCTATTTCCCAGAACTATGATATCTTTAAACCCAACAAGGTCATCGAAGACATGCTGCATACGTGGGAGAGAAAACACAATGCAAAAAAAGAGATATTTATGCTATATTTTATTGCTTTTAACGAGTCAGATGTTGTTTCGCTAATTAGTGGCTCTACCAACTGTTGCCATGCTTCAGGTTATTATTAAGGGTGCTTGGATTTGGCAGGGATAAAATAGCATACCGATCTTAGTAAATATATCTCAATTCCCCAGCAGGGGTGAAAAAAATACAGAACAATTATACTTAAGTGTAGATAATGTATTAAAATCATATTCAGGCAAACAGTATCCAGCCAAAAATGCTACTTTTAAATGTATTCAAGTATTAAAACGTAAAAGAGTTGATGAAAATAAGTAAGTCACAGCAGGTAATGAATTTGCAAGATTCTTAATCTTTTTTTTTCTACATTGATGAATTTGATTGGATGCTTTAAACTGTAAATAAATCACAAAGGAGGCAATTCTGATGATGTCTAGCATACGGTCATTGAAAGAGACTTTTGAGATTTCTAAAGAGTATATTGAAAGACAAAATACTTATAAAAATATAAACAGCCCAAAATAATAATTTAAGTATATTAACGAAATACAATTACTCAAGTATTTTCCACCCCTAGTTAACTTGTATAACTAATCAAGGGCCAAACATCTTTTGAAAAGTGCTATCCAAGACTAGGAATATTGAATGATGAGAGAGTAAATACACAATTAGGAAATCTTATGGCAGTGGGATTTCAATGGCATGAAATCAGTAGCCAGCACCTTGTTTACACCAAGACTATTTATGTTGCATGAACTAATTGACCTATCATTGCTTTAGCAAAGCGGTACTTTAGAGGTTACTCTCAGTAAATTAAACAAGTACCTTAAATACCCCGTTAAATTAATTGCCCATCATCCGTGTTGCCATGCAAATGAGCCAAACATAATTGTCACATAGGTGATTAGAAATTTTGTTTTTGGCATCTTTAATGTATACATATACACTATTTAGCATTTAAGCAAAGCAAGTTACTGTACATTAATCAAATGTGAGGGATCAGGTTGTAGTTACGGGTCTTGCTTAAGGGCACTATAGTCACTGCTGTACTGGATTTCAATTCGTGGTCAGTCTCATGTCTGCTTTTGTTAAGTTCTTTGGCTAAATTCTATGTAACTGGTGCATTTCCTTAGAAAATGTTGTGTTAAAACTCCCACCTGGTCTTGTAGGTGATACAAGAGGTCATGGTACTGAGGTGAATTAGCATCACCAAGCAGCTCCTTGTATCCAGGATCATCCAGGATAATACTGCACACTGTCATTTTCTCTAAAGACTTTTCAGGCACTATGTTGGCCAACTCCATTTCCTGCATATGGGACATTTGCTTGAGCCCATGTGATCATTCAGTATCCTTAAGGAAATAATAAGGACTGATCTATATAGATAACTCAGCATACTATAATATACTTGTAGAACAATTTAACATGCTTTCTGATAGTTTTATAGCGAGTATATGTAAATGTGATTATCGGGACTCTCTCAGCTCTCCAGTTTAACTTCTACACATTTCAAGGGCTATAAGAAGAGGGTAGGCAATATATTCTATATTTCTTTGTCCTACAGATAAATATCCTGCTGAGTCATTATATTAGAACATTGACAGCTACAGTTGAGTTTTAACACTCACAGGTTGCTGTGAATAATTCACTGTGGAATATTGAATAAGTTTTCATTAGTCTGGCTTTGATGAAAGATTTCACGTAGCTTCTCCATATGGTGCAATGTGCCAATCTCATAGTTTGCCAGGGAAGCTTGTGGAAAACAGCTTTATTATCTCAAATGTATTATTTTACCGTGGCACCACCTTTAGGTTTCACTTGGTTCCTCCTCTAGGACTTCTCTAGATTCCTCATTGGAGAGTTTTATAGTTTTCTCCTTTGGGACTTCTTTAGTTAGCTCCTCTGATGCTTCTCTAGTTTCCTTCACGGGGTCCTTTTTAGGTTCCCCTTTGGGGCATTCTCTGGTTTGCTCTATTGGGGCTTCTTTAGTGTCCTCCTTAGGGGGTTCTCTTAGTTCCTCCTCTGGGAAATCTGATCTGGTAATTCAATAAATTCTTCCTGTCGAGATTCTGTAGTGTTCTTCTCTGGGGTTTCTCTAGTTTCCTCTTTTGGAGTTTCTTTAGTTTCCTAGTTTCTAGTTTCCTCTTCTGGCACTTCTTTGGTATCTTCATGTGGAGCTTCCCTAGTGTTTCCCTCATTTCATCTTCTTGTGGTTCTCTAGTTTCCTCCCTTGGGGGTGTCTTTGGTTTCGTCATATAGAGCTTCTCTAGTGTCCTTCTCTCGAGGTTCTCTCCCTGAGGGTCCCTTTGGGAGGCCATAGGGCATAATGGTAATGGTATCAGCAATGATTAGATAAATTACATGATGCCTCAGTTGGAACCCTTGCTGTTGTGACTTCTCTGTGAGGAAGTTTACTACATGTTATTTTTTCAAGTTTGTATGAACTGGAACTATTATAATGGTGGTATCACCTTTCTTGAAGTCAATCAAGTCCATCATTTTTTCTAAAACAAATGACAGAGTTACCACACAGAGCATTTCAATGTAATGTAATGGAATGTCTTCGGCAGTATTCAATAAAAAGACAATGAGCTCAAGCAATTCATAGAAATGATTAACATTCAATCTGAAACAAATAAAACAGAAGGCTAGAGCATGTGAAAGAAGCAATTCATTAATTCAACCATTACATTTTTAGTAGTAAACACAATAAACCTATTAACCCATCACAGAGGAGTAATGATGAAATACATCTGTGAATAATACCAAATATAATAAGGTGTTCTAATACATATTTTGAAGAATCTTTGTACAGCGTTGTACAGCTTAGACTGGCTGCATGCTCCAGCGGGTTAAGGATCTATTATGTGTTCAAATGTGGCTAAGATAGCTACACAAAGGTGCATAACTATAATTCCAATTAATTAATTTTTTTCCCATTTTTTAATAATATATTTAATTGTGCTCTGTGTGATTTTAGAATCATTTCTATAACGAAACCTTGACTGATACTTTTCCAGAACTTTGTCCCAGACTTGTTTTGATAGCAGCCCTCGTACATCAATTATTATAGGGTATATTGTGTAGATTCATGACATATAATGCCAAATTAGTCCATTTCAGTTATACTACAAAATGTGGAAAGGATAGCAGGGGGTGAATATTATGCAAATGACTGTAGCATACGGATGCAAGAATTCTTGGAAGAAACTGAGAATTGTTGTGAATTAATACTTCATTAATGCTTGGGATATTTCCATTTCACAATCAAACATTCATATATATTTTTATTGGGAATATTGAAGCATCTTATTGGTATTCTCATCAGATTTTCACATTGATTTTCAAGGTGCTGAGCCAAGAAGACATTAACAATGCATGCCTTGATTTAATCAGTCATATTTGTAGTCTCAGAGCCATGAATATTGCTAGCACTCATACTAGTACTTAATCTTCATTTGTGTTCACTTTCTGTGTGTGCACAATCCTGGCTTTGAACATTCCAAAGAACGAGGAGGTTCATGGATTTTAATACACTGAATTGCAGCCAGTATTCTGACTCTGATCTGAAAGGCATTGCAGGATTTCCTTTAAACTGCCATGTTAGTCCTCCTCAAATATAGAAACTAATGAAATGGTGTGTTACATTCAAAGGGAAAAAAAGATTCTAGCTTCCTAAATGGCTCTTCTGTGTTTCTATGAGTAACTCTGAAAGGTTCTGTGTTGAAGCCTATAACAGAGAGATTGCTTTATTAAAGCTAGAGCCCTTAACCATTCAAAGAACCCTTTTTTTCTATGAGTGTATGATATGTATACATTAAAACACATTTCGTTTTCCAAAGTAATATAATTTAGTGTTTAAGCCACTCATCCTCTGCACCACATCTTCTCATCCTCTGCACCACTTCAGAATTGCTGAGCCAGATCAGAGATACACATGGATTCAGTCGACACAGGAATCATGTCGATAAAGACCCAAAACACCTCCCACACTGCCTCCTGACACACTGATGGACGGGGAACAAGAAAGAATCAGGGCCTGTGAGACATCTTTAATCAATCATACTGGACCTGCCACAGGCCAAGAGATGAGTTATGTTAAACTCAGAAGAAAACTATATTTTGATGTGGATTATGGATTGCACAGTAAGTGCTCATATGTCATCCAAATTATGCTTATTTGTATTTTGGATAAGAAAATGATTCATAGGGTACTTTGGACTTCATCTCTTATCCATAAGGATGTGTGACAGTCAGACCCACTGGATGTTGCTGAGGCTGAATACAGGCATGCAGAAATAATGAAAAATAAGGATTTGAGTGAAATTGGATTTCTCTGGCTTTAACACTCTTTGATACCTCTACTTTTGGAAAATATAAATGTACACTACATGGCCAAATGTATGTGAACACCTGACTGTCACATCCATATGTGGTTCTTCCCCAAACTGTTGCCACAAAGTTGAAAGCACACAATTGTCTAGAATGTCTTTGTATGCTGTAGAATTAAGAGTTCCCTTCACTGGAACTAAGAGGCCCAAACCTGTTCCAGCATGACAATGCCCCTGTGCACAAAGCCAGCTCCATGAACACATGGTTTGCCAAGGTTGGAGTGGAAGACCTTGAGTGTCCTGCACAGAGTCCTGACCTCAACCCCACTGAACACCTTTGGGATGAATTGTAACTGCAGGTCAGGCATAAAGATGGTTTACTTACTAGCTTCCTGGATAAATGTGCTTGCTTTACTCAGTGAATGCCATGCTTTGATCAAGCCATAGTGAAACAGATTTGGTTTGTAAACAGTTATAATGCCGGCTGTCAAATTATCTACAATGCACACACTCAGTCCCTGACACAGTAGAGACGCCAGAGGACAAAGTTGTAATTTGTGAATGTTAATTTATAAAAAAAATTGCAAACAGAACAAAATTCACTGAATGAATCAGTGATTATTTGTGCAGTGATGAAAAAGCTAACAAAGATCACTCGAGTCAAGAGTGAAGATGAGGCTTGCGTTCCTCATATGCTATGACTGACATTTACCTCAGGATGAGATTAGAGACTAGAGAGACTGATGCGAATGATGCTTATGATCAAAGTGATTACTCATTTTTCATTGTAGATTTTTAATCTTTGATAAAGCGTCACTAACATTGTTTTTGCGCTTGCCTGATATTGCCTGTTGTCTCAGGATAAAATTAAATCAGATGAAGATAATTACATCTGAGATCATATAGAGAGGACAGCAGAGTAATCGAGGACTCAAAATCTGCTTTATAATGCAATCTATAAAGGTTATTTTCCATTAAAAAAAATGACGAATGGGCTGGACTACCATATTTATTATTTATATATTTTATTTATTACATATCAAATACAGTGTAAATTAAATTCATATACAGTATATTTAGTTGCTTTTTGAGAATCAGGGTTGGTCTCTTTCAGTGGAAATAAAATATTCAAATGTAATGTTCTCCCTTTTCACTTTTTCATTTTGGTGTAACCAGATTTGAAAAGTCTGTGATAGAGAAACATGCTTCAGTTGAGGAAAACCTATACTTTTATGTAATAGATGATGTTCAAATTTCACCATGTGAAGGGTTTCTCAGGCCATCACCCACTTATTAGAGAGAGAGAGAGAGAGAGAGAGAGAGAGTGAGAGAGAGAGAGTGTGGTGTGATTAATAGGATGTTCATATGGTTGTCTGTGTGTTTGTTGGTCCTTGTGGCACTAAGCACGTTCGCAGTCAAACACACCTTTCTGTGACTTATGGATTTCGCCTCGCTACCTACCGCCTGTGCAGTCCAAGATCTCATTTAGTTCCCCTAGACAGTGAGAGAGAGAAAGATTTCTCCGTGGCCCAGCCTACCAATTGATCTCTAAGAGGCATGGAGAAAGCCAGAATGTCAAAATGATAGAAAGGCAGTGAGTGTGAAAGAAAGGTGTCTTTAAGTGGACACTGACATTCATTTATCGAGGCTGACACTGTTGTTCTCTCAGTCCTGGATAATCTTAGAGTTCTGTAGGATGACAGGAGCACTCATGCAACACCCTTCTCCTGCTCATAAACCATTGCTGAGATAAGAGTTTATTTTCACCCTGAGAATATTGCAGCCGTGGCTTCTCAGCTGTTTTAATGCAGTAAGGAATTTCATTTGCGACTATCCGAACCCAGTAGGGTGCCCGGGAGATTAGATTTCTCATCTGAGATTGCATCTGCAGTGCCGAGTCCGATCTGAAACATCACTGCACCCAAACTGCATGGTAAAGTTGAAAAACGTGTGTAGCACAAATAAAAGGTGCAATGTTGTGTGTGTCAGCATCGCAGTTTAGCTGTAATATGAAATGTATACTATATATACACACATAGTACTGTGCAAAAGTCTTTGGCACATGCAAAGAAATGCTGTCGAGCAAAGATGCCTTTAAAAATAATGAAATTAAATGCTTCTACATTAAAAAAAATACTATAAAGAGCAGTAAACAGTAATAAATGAAAGAAAGTCAATATTTGGTGTGACGACCCTTTGCTTAAAAATAAAAATTAGTAGTCTCAGGTACAATTTGTGCAGTTTTATAAGGAAATTAGCTGGTAAGTTTTATTGAGCACCTTGCACAAGCAGCCACAGTTCTTCTGGAGACTTTGACTGTCGCCCTTGCTTATTTTTGCAGCCTTCATTATGTTTTTCGTCATCAGCCATAACATTAAAACTGCCTGCCTAATATTGTGTAGGTTCCCCTTGTGTGGCCAAATCAGCTCTGACCCATAGAGGCAAGGACTCCACAAGACCTCCGAAGGTGTGCTGTGGTATCTGGCACCAAGACGTTAGCAGCAGATCCTTGAAGTCCTGTAAGTTGTGAGGTGGGGCCTCCATGGATTGGACTTGTTTGTCCAGCACATCCCACAGCTCTTTCAGACTGAGATCTGTGGAATTTGGAGGCCAAGTCAACACCTTGAACTCTTTGTCATGTTCCTCAAATCATTCCTGAACAGTTTTTGCAGTGTGGCAGGGCACATTATCCTGCTGAAAGAAGCCACTGCCATTAGGGAATACTGTTGCCATGAAGGGGTGTACTTGGTCTGCAACAATGTTTAGGTAGGTGGAACGTGTCAAAGTAACATCCACATGAATGCCAGGACCCAAAGTTTCCCAGCAGAACATTGCCCAGAGCATCACACTGCCTCCACCGGCTTGACTTCTTCCCATAGTGCATCCTGGTGCCATCTCTTCCCCAGGTAAGCGACGCACACACGCACCTGGCTGTCCAAATGATGTAAAAGAAAACATGATTCATCAGACCAGGCCACCTTCTTCCATTGCTCCATGGTCCAGTTCTGATGCTCATGTGCCCATTTTAGGCACTTTTGGCAGTGGACAGAGGTCAGCTTGGGCACTCTGACTGGTCTGAGGCTACGCAGCCCCATACACAGCAAGCTGAGATGCACTGTGTGTTCTGACACTTTTCTATCATAGCCAGCATTAACTTTTTCAGCAGTTTGTGCTACAGTAGCCCATGACCCTGTCACCAGTTCACCGGTTATCCTTTCATGGACCACTTTTGGTAGTTACTAACCACTGCATACTGGGAACACCCACAAGACCTGCCATTTTGGAGATGCTCTGACCCAGTCATCTAGCCATCACAATTTGGCCCTTGTGAAAGTCACTCAGACCCTTATGCTTGCCCATTTGATTAACACCTTGTAGTTTTGTTGCAGAGGTTTATATTAATGCGTTCTTCCTAATATTTTATCATTTTTATATCATATAACATTTTACATTTTAGAATTTGTATAGTAACATCTTACACAGTGACTTGTATGGTGGACACTCCACATTATCTAAGCTTAATAAAACATGGATTAAAACATCGTGTGTAATCGTTGATGTGGTGAAGTTTTCTGTGAGATGAAGTTTATTTAGCATTTTTGGAAGGAGTCTGCAGCATCAGTGCTTTGTAATGCACTTTTCAGACACAGGAAAGGGTTCAGGACAGACAGCTTGGCGGTTTCTCTGTAACGAGCTGTCTTATTAGAAAGAAAAAAAGAGAGGCTGGAGACGGAATGACTCTTTTAGAGTTGTAAAACATAAGGGATAACAGAACTAACTTGTTTTTGCAGACTTTCCACATTATCTGTAACTACAAACTCCTAAAAAGTATGCCATTCTTTAATTAATTTTAGATAATTGTGATCTTTGGCAAGCTACTGTGGTATAAGAGCAATAAACACTGTGCTGTTATTGGAAAATAGTCAACTTCAGGGGTTCCAACAGTAACTGTTATCATGTCTGTTCTCATTACACCACCCTATCATTGATTATTTTCCTGTAACAGCATGCCCCATTTTGTTCTATTCCTTATTTGGCAAAGCAAAAGAACAAAAGATAGACCAGTGAAGGAAATGAACCAGTGACAAGGATGAAACCAAAACAGCAATACAAACAACAGCAAATGGCAAAGAACTTTGGCACAAATTGAGGAGGACAGGCTCAGTTTCTGTCCATGCATCCCTATGTATAATAACAACAAGATGTTAGAAATGGTATGCATGAAACGGAACCAAAATGTTCGTGTTACGAAACGAGTACCACCCTGAAATTTTACATAAGCTGAACTTTGCACATCATGAATAAAAATGCTTACCTCTCAGTTTGTAATAGGCCTGATGGCTTGCTAGAATCTCTCTAAGGGTCTCCTGTACACACAGGTTGACCGCTGAATGGAAAAACGCTGACCTCTTCAGTTCATATACCATCCTGATCCCAGAGGTCTGTTTGGTTGTGCTCGGGTGTTCGATCAGAAGTGAAGAGCTGCTGACTTGTGCTGCAGGGATCTGTCTGAAAATATCTAGCTCAAACATCAATGAGGAAGCAATCATGTGTGATAAATAACGATGTTGGTGTGCAGCAGATAGCTACATTTGTTCAGCTTATTATATACGTTATAATATTATATTATATTGTATATTATATACATTATATATTATATACACTGGTGCAGATGGGATGTAACCGAATATGTATATATTATAACAGTATGAACAGATAATGTGTTCTAAACAGATACATATGGAGATCTGAATCGTTTTTTTTTTTTAGAAAGCTTGTAGAAAGGTCACAGGTTGAGACTAAAGGTGTGCTTTAATCAGGACTGGAATTCTGCAGGAAGCAATAAAAAAAGTTTACAGTGTTTATTCATTCATCCTTAGCAACTGCCTACTAGTTTGGTTACATTTTTGGGAAATAGCGCCAATTAAATTTGTTAGAAAATAACGGCGAGAGGTCCATGCAAAAAATAATAACTGTGTAAGTGGGATTTAAAAAAAAACAGTTTTGCACACATCTCTGGTTGAGACCAATTATGAACTGGAGTGATGTAGCTGAGGTTGAGGTACTGCCAGAGCCAGAATTTACACATCATACTTCAAGTGTTGGCATTTGGGTCTCTGGAGGACTAGTGTTTAGGCCTTGGCACTCTCACCGCTATGGCCCGGGTTTGATTCCCGGCCAGGGAACCAACCCCAGCCACTTCTGGGTTGCACGTGACAGTGCACTCCCAGTGCTGGTCCCAAGTCTAGATAAAATAGGGGAGGGTTGCATCAGGAAGGGCATCTGGCATAAAAACTGTGCCAAATCAAATATACAGACCAATGATCTGCTGTGGTGACTCCTAATGGGAGCAGCCGAAAGAACAACAGCTGCAAGTGTTGGCATTTCTACCTTTGTTTTTGTTTTTCCAGTGTTCTTGAGGGCAAATTGATAGGGTTCATATTTCATTAAAAAAGGAAGAATGAAAGAAAAAAATCTACCTCTGGGTTTTTTCCACTGTTTTCCAGTGTTTCCGGGGGCATAGTGTTAGGGTTCATATTTAATTCAACAAAAACAGTGTAGAAAGAATATTGAAAACCACTTCTGCATACAGATACTCCTATGCTCCGCCCCCTTTCTGTGTGTGTGTGTGTGTCAGTGTTCCATGTTTTGCCGCGTTACTTCCGGGTTCCAGTTATGTCACCGCCCGCCGTCTGCAGGTGTGCTTACGTCATCAATGCGCCAATTTGTGGTTTGTTGTGATTTTGTGATTTTGATTGATACTTGTATATGACCCATTTGTTTTCGTTTGAATTTTAATATTAGCATCCCACTCTGGTTGTACTCAGTTTTGTAAATAGTGTCATCCCTGTAACACTTTGTATATATATTCCAAGTCACCGGGTGTAGGGCTTGGCTTCCATTTGGTTTGGATTGGGGTTTTTTTCTAACGTTTTCAGTTGGTCAGGGAGTAAGGGAAGAACTTGTCATTTGTTTGTTTCTTTTGACAGATAATGTAGTGTCTGTCTGTACAGTTAGCGTCAGGATTTTGTGTGTTATTTTGGCCTCGGCCAGCCTGACGTTTTCTGGCGATTGTAAATATCCATATTGCGCAATATATATTTCATAAACCAAAGAATTCTTGCCAGTGTCCTTTTGTCCGTTCACCTATTTTTTCACTTATTCCGTTATCGTCCCCAACCCTAGACTGGGGCGTAACAATGCAGATACAGATATTTGCAGCACTAAACAAATCCAGACACCGATTGTGTTAAACCCCTGTGAGACCCAGAGGAAGTCATAAATGTTGCTGCAGGTCCCACAGAGAGGAAGTATAGAGAAAGAGAACTCATCCATCACTCTCTTCACCTTGCTGGCAGCAGTAATTATACCCTAGATAATATGATGTCAGTGCTTTAGATTAGCAGTCACCAAGGAAACAAAGACCAGATGCCTGTTTTAATGTTGTCAGTGCATTTCAATTCAATTCCTAGCACAGCCAGATACCTGATAGTTACTCCCCTGGAACAGTGCTGAAAGCATGCTGTAATTTGACCTATTTAAACATCACTTGGTAACATGTGATAATAATAATAATAATAATAATAATAATAATAATAATAATAATGATTATTATTATTATTATTATTATTATTATTATTATATTTCCTACTCAAACGTCTCACACCTTGCTCTTCTATGTGAGAATTAACAAAGTACAATTACTGCTTTTTTTAAGAATATGTACTTCTGTTTCTTTTCACCTAATACTTTTGACTTTTACTTGCTACATTTCAACAGAAAAATCTCTAATGTCTACTCATTTCTTTATAATCATATATATATATATATATATATATATATATATATATATATATATATATATATATATATATAAGTCATAAGGTGAGTTGTTAGCAAATTCCTAACAAATCTAAACTTTAGCAGCAAGAATGCAACCTGTAATCTGTCTGCTGCTACGTGCACTTTGTATTTATCAGGAACAGCAAGCTATTCGCATTAGGCTAGTTTGTATCGCATGACGGCTAACATATGAGAGATTAGGAGAAAATCTGTTGTTAGTTAGCTGTAGCCAATATTTTCTAACGTTCCTTGGTCCTTCTTTGATGGAAGGGACACTAATTTGCATCAGGAACTAAATTCAGTGTATGACTTGAGGCTTTTTCTTTTAAATTGAGTGAAAAAGTTAAAGCTGTACTTCAATTTTTACCAGAAAGTTCAGTTAGATGAGTAGCTTTGCTTTTATTTCAGTAAAGAACTTGGGTTTCACCAACATTTCACCACCTCTCCTGTTAATAAACAAATCCTTGGTTGACCATTAGCTAATCCATCATATAAATTGACTTGGATAACTCAATCAATTCACAACACTGAGTATGTCAACATATTCTCAGAAAGATGTGTTAAGAGAAGCTATGAGATTGAATGAGAATGTCGACCAGACGATCCATCTGCCATTTTGACAATGGGCGAAATATCCACATGTCTGCGCTGGGGTTAATAGGCTGCCTGGGCAGTGTTTACACAGGGGTCATGTTCAAAGGCAAATCAATTTTAGACAGCGAGTCAGCACACTGTCTAACGCCATCAACAGTGGAAATACCTTTCAGACCTTCAGTGCTTAATCGCTTATTACCATGTTATTAGCATAAAGTTATTAGCATAATGGACTACTTGCTCCCAAAATGCTTTTGATCATAATACATGAAGGGTATGAGTAAAAGATATGAGTAGGCTAAGCTAAGCTAAGCAATACTGTTATGTGCAGTACTGTTAGTTTTAAAGTTGAGCCTTCAGGGGTTAAGTAGGCCACCTCTTTTAATCTGACCTGCCACTTGTAGTCATGACCTTGCGATACGTTATCACGTGGTCATACCAGGTCATTACGCAATGCCAGCTGGGCTGTTTTTTTTTTTTTTTGGATCTTTAATGTAATCTTGGTAAACAGCAGGTAGGGCCAGGTCAATCTTAGATTAGTCAAAAGTGTGTAATGCATATAGTGTCAATGAGTGAAAAGGTTTTGTAGGGTTAATTATTTTCAGGAATAGTGTTCTGTCATTTTTACAAGTTCAGTTGACCCTCATATCTCCCCCAATATTTTTCCCTACGATAAATGTGTTTTATAGTTATTTGCCGATAAATAAAAGGCCCTGGTTAATGAGGTGATTGACAGTTTTGTACACGGAAGCCGAGTCTCATGAACACTCATGCACTTTCAAACGTGCATCTGAAGCTCTTGACAGTTCTGTAGCAAAGCCATGTCCTGTTCTGCTGTAAAATGTTGTAACAGACCCTTAGCCTGGAGTTATTTGCCATTTTTTTCTGTTATGTTGCTCATTCTGATGTCTAAGCTAGCTTGCTGTACGAACATTAGAACTAGCAAACCAATGTGACGGAATGAAGTGATGGCATAAACCAAGGCAGCTAACACTAGCTAAATTTAATAATCATTTAATATTGACTGTATGACCTTAGCGAACACTTGAAATATCTTGGGAAGGTTAGCCAGTCACTCCTTTTTAAAATGAACTGTACTGATAAAATGAGTGGAGAATAAAAGATGTGTATTCAGATGTGTAACTTACTGCAGCTGTCAGAGCTTGATGAAAACCATGCAGACTCTGGCTCCACTTTTCATGGCAACTCCCATTTCAACCCAAAAAAAGCTCCAAAAACGAACCATGGGAGTGAATGGCGCCATGTTGTCCACTCATATATACAGTCATTGGGTGTCACACACACTACCTAAGACCAAACTTCAAACCTCCTGAATGTACAAGTTACCAAATAGCAGATGCATATAAGGATAAAACTGTCCAAATTGTACGTGAGAATTTCACAGACAAATAAATAATACCTAAATATTAGTAATAATCACAATCTTTATCTATCAACATATCTGTATCTGTATTTGTTTAGAGCTCCAAATATCTGTATCTGTATTTGGATTTAAACCTGAAGTAGGCATGGTTTAAACCAGAATGAGTTTTTCATTGTTCCTTTTATTCTTTCTTTCTTTCTTTTAATTAAATATGAACCCAGAAAACCCAAAGAAATCCCACCACTGTGACCATAATGTGTGAATTCCTCAACCTCAGCTACATCACTCCAGTTACTGATCATCACATCCCTCCATAACTGATCTCAACCAGAGATGTCTAACAATTCTTGCCCTAGAATGAGTATTATGACTGTCAGTTTTCTGTAACATTTTTCGCAACTTTGATTATATATGTTAATCCAGTGCATCTTACCTTTGGTCAAAGTGGTTGAGCAAAGAGGAAAAGGCGGAGTAGAAATCCTTGTAATCATTGTAGCCTTGTGCTGTACATTGGAGAGAAATAAAAAACAAAGTTTCTGCTACATCAGATACACATCTCAGCCATTGCAGTCAACTAGACGAACTTCTAGAAACAGAATCAAATTGGTCCGGATGTGTCATTAGATAAGGGCAGTATAAAATTACAGGATGTGAAAAGTTTATTGCAAAAAGGAAGTACTCAGGAAAGTGCAGGAGAGTTGTCGCGTTTAACCCCATGGAATGGATCCACGTCATCCGTTTAGTGGCCTTCTGCCAGTCTCTCAACTCCATTGCCACTCTGTATCGTTATGCATTCAAACATCTAAGCCTGCTACAATCATTAACATCCTCCATACTTCATATTCATCCTCATCCAAATTTGCTAATTCAGTTGCTTTGGGGTTTTTTCTGCACTAACAGGTCCACACCACTAACAGCTAATCGAATCCCATGGCTGGTGTCCTGTATTCTGCAGAGCTGTAGATGGTCATCTTGCCTCCACAGGGGTTTAGAGAGCGAGCTCTGGTACAGTTGGATTATCACTGCTAGTTCAAGCCTGTTCATGCATATTGCTCATGAATCCTTTCAGTTTCAGGGTGGACAATTTATAAATTCATTAGCTAATCTACAAGGCTAGTGAAAGCTCCAATGTGCTTGTCTGGTCCTGTGCATTGGCAGCCTAGAAGTCCAATTAATCAGGCTAAAAATTGGCAACTAGCATAATTTAACTCAGAAGTATGATGAGCTAATTTAGTGCATTAATACTGACTTTAGAAAATAAATGAGTATCTGATTGTCTGGGAAGTCTTTTTCCTTTTCTGATAATGTCTCTGCTGATGACGCATCATGTTTTCGACCCTAAACAAAAAGGCAGAAAGTCTTTGGTTAACATTTAAGCTATAAGCTGTGGTGTTTTTCTCGTGTGTACATAAAAACGTTATTTGAATTCAGCTAGCATTTTTTGTTTAAATGTGAGGCGAGTGTGTGTTCCTGTTATTGCTTGGTTTTACCATCTGTGGGTGTCTATATGAAAGTATATGAAGAAGTTTGCAGGGCAGTTTGCACTCTTGCAGCCTTGCAACCTGAAGCTCAGTGGTACGTCCCATTTCTGTTTTTTAACCAAAGAAGAAACTGAGAACATGGATGAATCATCTTGGTTTTCTTTGATGCATTTTCCTTTGTGTACAACCTGTCAGCCTAGTCGGCTTAGACATTTATCTCTATCAAACTCTCAGTAGTGCTGTTTTCATGCAATGAAATATCTCCAGAACGATATTTGGAGGCCCTCACTTTATCTTACTTTATGCCTGCTGGCCCATTCTCAAAGGTGCCGTATCATATGGAAATGAATCCTTTACCCTAAAGGATACGACCATGATAAAATTCTCCAAAATTCCAGCAATTGCACTATTTGTTCTTCAATGGGAGTGAGATAACGTAGCTAGCACTGAAGACTAGAAGCACGATTACAGGCTTTGAATAAAAGCTAAACGAATGTGGCACCGGATGCTGATGGTAGAATCTGTTGCGAAGGTGATTTTGAAAAGAGAAAACATATTTTTGTGGTGTTTTTGTTTTAGGCAGTGTGGTAAGGGTATATATCAGTTCCCTTAACAGCCAGCTGAGAAATTAGGTCTCTTGTTGTCCACATTTCTTCCAGGGTGCATTTAAGTCTAAGGGCTTCCCGGCTCAGCTGAACAGAGCCCGATCGAAGGTAATTATCTTTAAAAGTCTCTGAAGGAGATTCTCTTCTTTTTAAGGGAAAACAGGCAAGATACTACAGTTGAATAGGGTAGATTTACAGAACAGGTTGTTGGAATGTCGTTTTTTTATTGTTTAATCCAAAAACAATAAAATTTGTTGTGCCAATTTCGTTAATATACCTATCATAATTCTAACAATGATCAACAATTTGATACATTTCTTTATAATATCATTCTAATTACAAATAGGAATGCACATTTAAAATTTCATGAATGTGTACCATGAGATGTAAATATTTTAAAAATACAATATGATTTCATGTGTTTCCACTCTAGTATACTCTCTATACTAATACTAGTATACTAAAGGAAGCTTGCATGGCATGTGCATCATAATGGTATAACTATAGAAGAGAAAACTATAGAAGCTTTTCTGCAATATATGAAATGAAATTACAAAATGGGCGGAGCTTACACTTCCTTCAGTGCTAGTAACTATCAGATAATATAGTGGTCATGAGTGCACAGAAATGCTGAAATAAAGTAAACATTTTTCTTTTGAGCTTTGACTTTTTTGTTATTATAGCTTAAAGAAGACATTATAGATGTTATTAAAAGTAAATATGAAAAACAGATTGACATGAACAAAATTGTCATTTCTACCTGTAGCCTTTAATAGCCTTTAATAGCCTTTATAAATTATGATCTGATCCTATTTGATCTATCTTCTGATTAGACAGAAATAAGTGTTAAATAAGTGCTTAAACTTCAGTTGAAAAGACTAATTAGTTGTTCTCACATGTAAGCACATGCAAGACTTCTGGTCACTAATTACCACTTCTTTATGCATGAACCAGTATAATACTCACTTTTCCATTAAAAGCTACAAAAACTGATAGGTGTAAAATGACTCGCTAAATGCTGTACTAGTAAAGGTAAAGCATTACTAACTTTTTGGTCTCGCTTTTCTCTTTCATTTGCATAAAGTAAGAGTTTCACCTACTATGTTAATGTTCACATGTAAGCGAACGTCACCAAAGATATCAGGAAGTAATCTTTATTCAGCTAAAATAACACTAAAATAATGAAACTCCTCCCATACCAAAGACCAGATAAGCCACTAACCTGGCTGAATGGTTAACAGTTTTAACACAGTTTAATGCTTAACTATTAGTGATAAGTTTAAGGCTGCAAATAAGACACATGAGTTTAAATTGGTTATGTTTTGTTTTGCACTGGCGTTTCATGGTGCTATGGACTCAGTTTTGAACTTGATTAGAAAATTAAATGCATATTTCTATGTATCTTCTCCAACTGTCTTTAAACATTCTTTCAGTTTTCACCGTTGACCGAGCCATGTCGTTATTTCACAAATCAGACAAAAGAAGCTAAATGAAATTTTTAAAAATCTATGAAAGTCTGTAAAATGAGCTGTCTTCACATGAATAATTTCCATAAAAGCATGTGATTGGCCACAGCAGAGGATCTGCTACAGAAGCCTCAATGGACCATGTTAAAAAAACTCGAGTTGATGAATTACAATATGTGCTCGGTCCGATCCAATGAAAAACTTTACTGGTCCACATCCGGACTAGTTCACAACTCCTAACATGAGGAATTTTTACTGATTATTACTGAAGGCTAAGTTTGGGCTATGGATAGTTTTGCAACTCTATTTTTTTCTAAACAGAAGCCGATACTGCTTCTATAGCAGATCCTCTGTTGTGGCTTAACCAATCACACACATTTACATTCATTATTTAGCTGAAGACAACTCATCGGACCTTAGACTAGCTATGGAGCTAGAGACATCAGGCCCAAATGGGAATACCAGACATTCATAAGCAAGGAATCTTATGTAACTGGACAAATTTTTGTTAATTACCCCTGCTCTAACATTCAGGTTAATTTGATGTGACAGAAACAAATTACACACTTTGGTCCAGACCCTGTGGGACATCTAAAACAAAACATCTTTTTCCAGCAACTTCTCATAGTCCTTTGATTGGTATTATTTATTTGTTTCCCTGATAAGTTCATGTGCTTGTGACATTTCTGGTAAGCACATATTTATCTTAAAAGCCTGCAAAGAAATTATGGCTGCTGTTGTTCACCCATTTGTTCCAAAGTGCATTTAAGTCTCCAAGCCAAGGGCAAGCCCTGTTGTTCCCCACCTCAACTAAACAGAGACAGATCGAAAGTGATTATCTTAAATGTCTCTGAATGGGATTCTTGTTGGTATGCGAAGAGTGGTGGATGTGGAGCACCATCCATTATTTCACCTCCTTCTATTGTGGCCTTTCTTTATGCTATTTAATTACCCTGTCTCTGTTCTTTAATAGACCTCCTCTGAAAGGTTCTGTCTTCCCTATCTTCTGATTATACAAAAATTAGCCAAAGTTTGTTTTAATAGGGACAGTGATATAGATGCTTATTTAATTCTGCAGACAACAACAATGCTGAATCCAACTAAATAATTTGGCAAGATCTGTAGAAGGTGGTTCTGTCTGGAGATTAATGTGTTTGGGTTTTGGGGTCAGTCAGGTAGGATTTGGAGCCAACTCAGGCTTAACACTGCTACAATTTCAATTGTTCTGAGACAAAGACAAAGAAAAGAGACTGAAGCAGTTGCAAAATGTCTAGTTGCGTTCCACTAGCCAAACATTTGCACTGGAACAGAAAGACAGCAGCTTCTGGAGAAGTATCTTATTCATCTTTCAGATGAATCTGAATTGAACTTGAGCAGATCGCTCGGTGCTGCTGAGGGTGGCCCCACATGGACGGCCTGAAGATCATTGGGATTGCTGGGGATGGTGCCGCTTGGGGGCTGTGGAGATGGTTTGGGGATCTCATATGGGCAGTTGTACTGTGGTGGCTTTGGGACTGTGGTTGCTGTGGTGGCTTTGGGGCTGCGGTTGCTGTGAGCAGTTTTGCACTCAGGTCTCCATCAGTGGACAGTGGATAGGTTCAACAAACCAGACTTCATGTGAAAACTGTAATGAATGTCCTGGTTACACAATTGCACTATTTGTCCATGTAGTACACAGTTATAGAAGGGATTTATTTATAATTGCACTATCCGTTGCACCCAGATGAGGATGGGTTCCCTTTTGAGCCTGGTTCCTCTCAAGGTTTCTTCCTCATATCGTCTCAGGGAGTTTCTCCTTGCCACTGTCGCCTCTGGCTTGCTCATTAAGGATAAATTCACACATTTACAATTTATTTTGATTTAATTTAATTTTAATATATTAAATATATTAGCTAATGATAGCTAGTGCTCATTTATGGCATCATGAACTGAGAAATATACACTGGCATTTTGGATGCAAACCTGCAGAAATTAGTGAAAAAATTGACAGAAGTGGATTTTTCAGATGAATAATGATCCAAAGCACCAGCCACATTTTGAAAGAAGACGTCAAATGACCTCTGACCTGAACCCTATAGAGAATCTAGGGGATGCAATGGAGAAGAAATGAGCAGATTGTCAGTGCTCTAGTGTGGATAAACTGAATGTTCTTTTGGTTGAAATTTGGAGAAAACTTCCACCACTTCCAGTTGTTACAGAAACTGGTTGATTCCAGGCCCAGATGTTGTGAAGACGTTCTGTGAAACCAGTGATGGCAAATTAAATACCAAAACACTGTAACTGTGATCTTTAAGGAAGCAAATATTGAGTGTCCAAATATTTTATTGTCTAATTATGACCATCAGTTTTTTTAAATATAATTTTTAAACATCACAATCTATTTTTTGGGACATATTTTGCTTGAAAGTGTCCAAACACTTACTTTTCAGAGTTTTTTTTTCACAACTATGCTCTAAGGACTAGTAGAAAGTCAGCTTGATGAGAGCAGCCCTCTCTGTGGTTGCAGTGTTGATGGTGGAGAGTGTGGAGAAGCTGGCCTGTTCCCAGTGTGTGACAAAAGAGGGTTGAGAGTTGAAGTGGAGCCTGGGGTCTGTGCAGCTGTGTGATGCCAGCCTGCGGAGGCGGCCAGTGCCAACTCCTCTCCATCACACAGCTAAAGAGCAGGACGAGCTTGTCATTTTCTTCATGACTACTGGTCATGAAGCGTTTAAAGTGGATCTCATGGGGGAAACTGCACACAGTTTGAATGTTATTCAGCCTGACTCTGATGGTATTTACTCTTAAAAATGCTCAAAACAGGCACCAAAGCGTGACAATGATTTAAAGCTGGTCTTACAGACAGCTGCAGTTCTGCAGGGGATTTTACTGGAAGCACAAAAACATTTATATTACAAAATTTATAGATAAGCAGATAAGTGTTGAATAAGCAATTATGTAAACTGATTTTTAATGCAGGACTGTTGACTGGGTTTTATACAGTGAAAGCTACAAAATTATGTTTTGTTTTTTTTTAACAAAAGACAAGTGAATTAATAAGTGTAAATGTGATTAATCTTCTAGAACCACAGCTCAGACATTAGTGATGGGTGCCATGTTTATATTAATGCACTTGTTGTGATATTTTACTGTTTCTATAGTAACAACTTGCATAAGCGAATCTTCCACATAACCAGATTTAATTGTTTCTGTGACGAGATGTTTATTTAACTTTTTTGGAAGGAGTCTCCAGTGTAACAGTCAGATGTAAAGCTGGTCCTTTAAGTATTCTATCACGGGAAAGTTTTGTGCTTTCCGGTTTCTCAGATACCCTGATAAGCTGCTTTTTTTTTGTCATGAATGATGGTTTATAGCCATTATAACATAAGCAATAACAGGAATTCACTTGTCTTGTGGACGTTCCACAACATTTAATGTAACTATAAACAGATAAAAATTACAGTGTTTGATTATTGATAGTAAATTTTAAAAAATTGTAAACATTGGCAAATTGCTGTGGTATAAGAGGAATTAAACACTTCGACACTTTCAAACTGGGTGCCAGGCATCTTTAAGGGAATTTGTGTCATTTAGTCGCAGCTCAGTAAGGCTTTTATAGTGTTAGTATTGAAAGAAACTGTAAATAAAGATGACGATGATGATGATGATGATCACACGTCATATAGAAAGAATATATGTCACCCCCTGGTATGTTAATAAAGCTAATTTAGCTTAACTTCCTTAAACAGGCTCTGACTCGGTTGTCTTGGACAATATCGGTTTAGATGAAAGGCTGAAAGGTATGAAATATTTAAGACCTTAAATATTTCATTTAAGCCTTTCTCATGCAACAGTTGTTTTTGTCATGGCCATCTAAAGACCTCTTCTTTGAAGCAGTGACCAGTAATCAGACTTCCGACACAGAAGTACGCATACATGCTCCAAATTCATTTTTATTAGGAATAAAACACAGCAAGGAAGTTATAGGAATTTATAGAAAATAACCGAAAAGTAGGAAAATAATCACTGATGGGGTGATGTGATGCGGCTCAATGTAAAGTTGATTATTTCCCTATAATAGCTTGTCTGAAGTGTTTCATTCCTCTTACACCATGGCAATTTGCCAACACATTTTTCTTGTACTTTTTATCCATTTATAGTTACATTGTGGGACATCCAAGAAACAAGTAATTGCTTAAATTATAGTAGCTATAAACAGCATTTCCCTCATCAGCCTTTCTTTTTTCTATCTCAAAGTTGAGAAGACTAAAGGACAGCTTGTCACCACAAAGACCTCGGTCCTGAAGACTTTCCCATGTTGGAAAACGTAAAGAAACAGCTTTAGGTTCTGACACTCCCCAAAAAAAAAAAAAAAAAAAAAAAAAGCTAAATAAACCTCTCCTTACAAAAACTTCACCATAGCAACACTTACACATATTTAATCCATGTATGTTGAGTGTCCACTGTACAAGTCTCTTTGTTAGTTGTTACCATAGAAACGATAACATATCATTGGATTATTATAAATCTATGATTTGATTTACAGCCATCACTTTTGGCAGAGCTGCTATTATAGACAATTAATCAACACTTCCTGACCAATCAGTCACTAATTCAGTGGTGCTGTGGTATAAATATTTTAATATCTACACAGTATACTACACAGTATGTGCAGTGATTGATGCTTATATTCATTCTTTTAGAGGAATAGATGCAACAAACAGTTTTAACTGATGTACCACTGAAATATTTCGAAATATACTTACATTTTACACTCATTTTGCTGTTAAATCAAGACAGATCAATAGGTCATCCATTGCTACGTAATGGACAGAATATGAGATGTATTCATTTAATCTCGGGTGAATAATGAATACAGCTCTATAACCGAAAATTAGATGTCCTTGGATCTTTATAGCCAATAAGAGCCAGGAGAAGAGCTTGAACGGATTGTAAATTAACATCCAGAGTTTCATGCTGAGCCCCCAATCTGAAACGTTTAACTCGTAATGAAATATTCAACAGCCCATATGCAACTCAATGCTGTTCTGGACTCTTGAACCCTATGTACTTCTCAGGGACATAAACAGAACTTGAGCAATATGCCATTTCACATAACTGGCAGTTCTATGTATCGAGTCATGAGGGTTTTTTTTGACTGTGACTAAGTTTTTCAGAGAATTTCAGTATTAAAATGGTAGACCAGTGAGTTCAGAATTCTTGATCTGGACATGCAGAAAAAAAAAAAAAACCTAATTAAATCTCTCAGATGAGAAGGATCAGTAATGAAAGCACATACATTTTGTCCAAAATATCTGAACAAAGCTATTCCCACACACTTTTTTTGTAGAGTACTCAGCAGCCTCTCTCAGTATGTGTGTGTGTGTGTGTGTGTGTGTGTGTGTGTGGCTGTCCATGTGTGTTCTCTTTTGCAGTGCTGTTACCTGTTAATGTGATCTGTTCATGATGTAATCATCTGTTTCATAGTACTCTCTTGGAATTTAGTCTCCTTTAATTTGTAAGATTGCATCATTCATAGTTTCTTGACTAGTGTGTATAGTACTCCTGAGCACCAGCACCCTCGGGTTTCTAATTTAGTAGGGCTGTAGGACTCAAGTCCAGTCTTGAAATGTTTTCTATATTCATTCAGACTTCAATTCAATTCAATTCAGTTCAATTTTATTTGTATAGCACTTTTAACAATGGACATTGCCACAAAGCAGCTTTACAGAAATAAGTACATTCAGGATATAAATTGTAAATGTGTGAATTTATCCCAAATGAGCAAGCCAGAGGCGACGGTGGTGAGGAAAAACTCCCTGAGATGATATGAGGAAGAAACCTTGAGAGGAACCAGACTCAAAAGGGAATCCATCCTCATCTGGGTGATAATGGATAGTGCGATTATAAATAATTCCCTTCTATAACTTATACTACATGGACAAATAGTGCAATTGTGTAACCAGGAAATTCATTACAGTTTTCACATGAAGTCTGTTTTGTTGAACCTATCCACTGTCCACTGATGGAGACCTGAGTGCAAAACCGCAGCCCCAAAGCCACCACAGCAATCACAGTTGCAAGCCATCACAGTACAACTGCCCATATGAACCGCTGTCCAAAGCCATCTCCACAGCCCCCAAGCAGCACCATCCCCAGCAATCACTGTGATCTTCAGGCTGTCCATGTGGGGCCACCCTCAGCAGCAGCGAGATCTCCAACCGATGAGACTTGTCTCAGACTTGTACTTGGACTTGGTCTCGGCTGAGAGTTTGTAACAACAACCTTCGTGTTTTCTTTCAGCATGCACAACATTTGACAATGAGTAAGTCTTTCTTTTAGAAAACAACCTAGTCTTTGGCTAGCTGAAGTTAAAGCTTGAACATGAAAAGATTTGATTTGATGTTTTTCGGTCTCCTTCTTGACTCGGTCTCGATCTCGACCCCCCTAAGGTTCACTCTTTACTGAATTTCAGCTAAACCTGGTCTTGGACTTCTTTTGAACTTGACAATAGTGGTCTTGACTACAGCCTTAGTGTTTAGCTTTGGCTTTCTTTGTATTTTTGTTAATTACTTCACATTAGTTTTGGGTCAGTAGGTCGAAGTCACTGTTGTCTCTATGCTTGGGTTGAATCCTGCCTTATTTCTTAGTTGCTTAGCATAAAATCAGCTGCCAAATGCATAAATACAAATGTAAATATAAAAAATAAAACCTTTACAGTTCTAAACAAATCTGTATACTTACCTTTAAAATGCTTACAGAAAGTTTGCTGTTCATTTAGTATAGCCACTCAAAGGAAAACTCCACTTTTACATATTCATCTTTATAATTAACATCTGCTCTTCAGTGGCATCTGAGATTTATATCGTAATAAAATTCTGTAATGACTTTTTTAGTTTAAACTTCTTTCATCAGCCTGCTAATCAACAGTATATTCACTTTAGTTCTTACATTACCAACAATTCTCTTTGACTACTTACTGAAAGTGGCACCACTGGATTTACCCCTTGCTTCATCTCTACCTCAAAAGAGTGATGCAGTGGCGCTTTAGTCTTTTAGTGTGTCTGGGTCTCTCACCTCCTCATCTGTACACTCTGCTCAGATCAGGTCTTAAAACTTCAACTTTCATGCTAATACTTCCATCAGTGATGTCATACTTGTCATTTCATAAATCGCTAACTAGCCAAGCTGAGATTCTGAGTGGTTGACTACAACATTTAAAATATTTCAGTGTTTTATGCATTGTCTCTGGGTTTTTTTTTTACTCTAGAGAAACACATTGAAATTGAAGAGTCACATTGAATTTAACTGAACTTCATTTAAAATTGTAATCTACAAAGATGTTGTTCATTTTCTTGACAAAAATGAAGTAGCACGTACAGAACAGGCGTTGTGTGGACTGAATGGACTCTTAATGAATTGCTGATAAACAGCGAGCATTTAAGAATTCAGTTCCTGTAGTCAGACACAGTTTTGTGTTACTTTTCCAATTCATTAATCCAGGTGGTGTTACAAGCAGAACTAATGGCCATGTCTGTTTTAGGAAGTGAAGCATGTTTCTAATCTCTAATAAGATGGCTGTTTTTCTAGCGAATCAATTAACTGCTCAGACAAGACATGAAGAGATTTACAACCTTCTTTGAATCAATCTTCCTGGCTCATCTAAGTTCCACTGAGAAATTGTATTGAACCTAGATGTCATGGTGGAACTTGGCACTAACTGTATATCTGTCAGCTGTTGTTCCTGGCTGTAGCTAATTTGTAGTTCTATAAGTAATTGAAGTAGGCATCAGTAAGAACCAATACACTGGGCTTTTTATTTTATTTATTTATTTTTTTGCATAGTTAGCAAAATGTCATAATGCCACAGTTGATGCAATCTAGTAAGGAGTGTTAGGGCTTATTATTGGTCTTAACAATGAATGTCTATTTTTAAGTAAAGGGATGTGCTTTTACATGGTGTCCAGTAGATTGATGTGCTGTTTTCAATGAATAAATTGGGCCAGAATACTGTATGTCCTGGAGCAGAGTAGCGTTGCTCTTGGACATCATTTTTTATTTAGTCATTATGAAATACATTTCCAGAAAGAAACAGCTCAATACTCATATAGTTACTGGTGATATTTGGTGGTGGGCTTTTATTATCCAGTGGCAGCCTTGGCAGATTTGTTCTGTTCTATATTAAAAATGATCACAGTCTAGTCCAGTCCAGTGGGATTATGTTATTTGGGTTATGGGGTATAACATGAGGTATTTGGTTTCATTTAATTTTCTTGTTATTGTCATTATACAGCACATGAGGAAATGTACACACAGTGACATGGTTTGAGACCAGCAATAAGTATTGTCTTCATGTGAAACAAGAGCACACAATGACAACCTATACTAGACAACAGTTTCAGTAATAATACTAATACTAATAATAATAATAATAAGTAAAAATCTGAGGCAAAGCCATCGCCAGTGCTTCTTCACCAGTGTTCAGTGCTGTATGCTGACACAAGAACAAAAGCACACACTAAGCTGTAGTACAAGAACTGTCAGTCTGAGTGTGACAAATATTTGAGAAGTGACACCCCAACCCAAAAAGCCTGCTAGTTCCCTCTAAGATTCAAGCGTGAGGATATGACATATCAGAGATGGCGCATGGTACAGGATATGCATAAAAAAAACAACCAAATCAAACCCATCTGCTCTAAATGTAAATTGCAATTATGGCATTTCCAGGGCGAATCACAGCAGCTTGGGAATGTCATGTTTAGAGGATTTTTTTACTCCTCTGACTGATTTTTTTTGTAAATATAAGGTCTGATAATGGCGCTTGGTGGTAAATGTAAAGCGAACCACCAGCTCTAGCAAAGCATTTTAAATATCATTACACTCTGCTCAATGTGCAGAGTGGAATTGTGTTGTTATAAAACATGAAATGGAAATTATGCAGGAATCTTTTTTATTTACTCGTTCTCTATCAGGTAATGTTCAATAGCACATCGTAGCATCTAGAGTGTGAATGATTTATGACTTGGGAGTGGAACATGACACTGCTATGAGTGTTGAAGATGTTAGGATGTTAGTCCACGATGATATATTTACCACCATTCTGGTCCAGTTGTCTTGCAAATGTGCACTCTGACACAATTAAGGAATACAACATAAGAGGACGGGCTGTTATAGGAAAATAACCAACGGCGGGGTGGTGTAACGTGGCCCAATGCAAAGCGGAGTTGCTGTTACCGCCATGAAGTTGATTATATCTTTAGAGCAGCGAGTTTTATTCCTCTTATACCAGTGCAGTTTGCCAATAATTACCATTTCTGTTTATTAAAAAACAATACATCATGCATTTGTCCATTTTTTATCCATTTATAGTAATATTTAATGTTGCAGAATGGCTGCGAAACAGGTTAGTTCCTGTTATCACTTACGTTAGAGCAGCTATAAACAACAAAAACAACAAAAAGCTTGTCATATTACAGAGACGCATCAAAGTCCTTTATCCTGAAGACTTTCTTGTGGTGGAAATCTTAATGTTACAAAGTGCTGACACTGGAGACTCCTTCCATTATTGTTAAATAAATGTCTCCAAACAGAAAGCTTCACCATACAAATGAATCATTGTTTTATATGTTACTGTATATATGTTATATAACAATACACTTTTAATTTATTTATTATTAGCCTTATATTATGTGAAGTGTCCATTGTGATTTGGCGGTAATATAGAAACTCTAATGTATTTATATCAAGTGCATTGATATAAACCTTGTAGTTGACATTATTGCCAGAGCTGCTGTAATAGAAAATGAATCAACACCTTGTGACCAATCAGATTGGAAAATTCAACAGTGCTGTGGTATAAATGTGCATGAAACACTCCCACACCCAGACTAACACACTGCTTGCATAATTACACCTTTCTTTTTCAATCCAGTTCAATTTTTTCTCTCTTTCATTTCACATTAGCTTTACTGACATGCTCATAATCAGCTTCAGCATTGCCTAAGCATTTTTTTCCCTGTAGTCCTCTTCAACACATTTATACAGAATAGTCCATAACCAATATCATGGTTGTTTGCCATTATATGCATTATTATTTATAGCAGCAGATGCTAGTTTGTCAGTGATGGATGTATGAAGCCGTCTGAACTGAGCACATTCACACACAGTGGTCTGACTTCCAGCTATGCTCCAATACACAGTCACACTCTGCTATGTGCCAATCACATATTTTGTTTTGTCTCGTACACAATACACCAGGGTTTTTCATAAAGCACCGGATTATTTTTTATCAAAAATACATGATGTTTAACACAATAGCGGTTCATTAATTCATGGGGCTCTACATTTTGGCCCTGCATACCAATATTTGTACAAAATGAAATGCAATATCTAAATTTAAAGAGACACATGCTCATTAAACTGGAAGGAAAAGTACTTGCTCGACTGGAGATATTGACACGTGAGACGTCCTGCTCCATGGTGAGTTTACCATTGTGATGATTTCATTAGGCGTTATTGATTTTTCCTGTTTCTCAAATGAGGAATACTATAGTGTATAGTGGGCCACTTCAAAGGGTGGACGGCAGGGGCAGTCGCCTACGCTGACTACGCATCAGCTACAATTATAGCAAAAGACTGTGAGTAGAAAAAATGTTGAGCTAAAATTTGGCAAGAAAAGAAATATGCAAAGCAGCTACTGAGACTTCTAACCAAATGTTGTTATTTTTTGTTTCAAATTTTTTTTTCCCTATTCAATTCCCAATTCCTACCCATCAGCCAGCTCTGCCCTGTCACACAACAGCTAACCCCCCTGCAGAGTGTGACAGGGCAGAGCTGGCAGTGCTTCCTCTGAGACATGAAGCCAGCCATCTATATCTTTACAGACTGCTGCTCATGCTGCATCACAGGGAAGTGTAACACACTCAGAGGAAAGCGCTATCCACCCTCTTCAGCATATATGACAAAAACTCTGACAGAGCATCTTGACAAATTATTGTTATACATCGTACAGAATTCTGTATAAGAGATACTTATAGAAAAACCCACTGTTTACAACCATCACAATCACAAACTGACATTTCTGTCATGTTATACAAAAGTAATGGATACCAACCTTAATAGAGGATGATAGTAACATAAATAAAAGAATAGGTAAATGAAAACCCAGTGTGTGTTTCATCTAACACTTTTGTCTGTTGAGCTCTGGTGAAAAGGCACCAGTGAAGAACTGCAACTTCCTCTACTCCTATCTTCTGCAATCTGTTTTTAATGTAGGGAACCAGAGTCGAGACCAGAGAAGTATCTTTCTAAAAGAAGGTCAAGGCAAAGATGAAGTGCAATTGTCATTATTGTACAATGTAATCAGACAGCTCTTCATCTTCACACTATGCTGGAATTAACTCCATTGAGGGAAGCAAAAAAGCTCTGCGATGGTGAGATGTTTAAAAATGGATGCTGTATAAATAGGAAGCAAAGATGTAAACCCTCTATTCAACATTTGTAGCCATTTTTTTAAAATAATGCTTAAAGTCTGGACTTGCACTTCTTATGCACCACAATGTTGGTTGCAAGGATTTTCTTGATAATTTAAAATTAAAAACAACAACAACTACAACAGGGAACAGGTAGTATAACGTTAGTGTGGGCTTTATTGATAATTGGATTGGATTTAAGGGCTAGTTTTTGGAGCAAGACGATATCCATCTCACTCGGGAAGGTGCTCCTCTCATTACTTGCAGCAAAACTCACCGTTTTAGAACAGGTCTAGTTAATCCATGACAATCCAGAGCCGGGGCCAGGCAGCAGACAAAAAGGCTAAACTGAACGTCTGCTACCTGCCTTAATTCGTCACTCAGGTTCCATCATACTGAGACTGTGTCTATTCCCCATGCTATATAAAAAGCTGGAAATACTCAGAAGGTTTGTTTTAGTAATCTATTTAACAAAAAATCTGATACTAAATGCACAACCAGCACCTTTGATCTGAAGCTAGGACAGCTAAATATTACATATCTTACATCAAAAATACTTCCTGTAAAGGAAACAATTACTGGTCAGGGATTTAATGTGATTTGTTTAACAGTAATATGGGTTAGTCCAAATGAGTATGTAGCCATAGCAACAATCTAGGGCCATATTCTGAATTTATACATGATATTTCAGACTTCCTGTTGAACCGGGTTGTTTCTGTAGACAAAGTATTAATTGTTGGAGACTTTAATATTTACATTTATACATTTTGATAATCTACAGGACCCTCTGAGAGCAGCGTTATTCAGGACCCATTCATTATGGCAGACACACCCTTGATTTAATACTGACATCTGGGTTAAATATAGAAAACATAGCCACACTACCCCAGTCTGGAGCTATCTCAGATCATTACCTCACCTCATTTAAAATGTGTCTTAGTCACAGTATATGAAATTTGCCACGCTACAGTGTCAAGCATACAATCACCTCAGTACACACTTTTATTGAAAATCTACCAGAGTGGCCAACTTGTAGATTTGTTCAACCTCTGGTCAAACAGCACTCTCAATGACTCTCAATCGCACTATCCAGTGTCACCCAGAAGTGAATGGGTTCCCTTTTGTGTCTGGTTCCTTCTCAACATTTCTTCCTTGTGTCGTCTCAGGCTTGCTCATTATGGATCTAAATCTACATCTATACTTGGATTTCTGTAAAGCTGCTGCTGTAAAGTGCTACATAAATAAAATTGAATTAAATTTAATTGAATTATCCTTACCTGACTATAGCTGAATTATATTTCCTGACTATGACAGGGCGTGATATTAGCATCTGTCATACAAGTGCCTTTGAAAGATTACTATAATACCAGTAACGTATCTGTAATAACAATATGAATAACAGCTTGTTAATAATACTGTTATTAATAACAGCTTGTCATGGCTGCTGTTCTAAATTATTCAACACCTTTTGACCAATTAGGTTCAAGAATTCAACACCTAATAGGTAATTGGACATGTGAGACACATAAACATATGTCTCACCATGTCTCTAATTTCCCCATTGTTCGATCGATGTACATGTAAATACCACTGACAAATTAAAGCTGATGTGTTTTCACTGCAAATCTAATATGGACTCTAGGTCCATGAAAACAAAATATACTATCCAGTTGCTCACAGACAGCCCTGCCGTCAACTTTGTGAAATAACTCAGCTGATCCAAAAGACCCTAAGAGCAGTGTGAGATCTTTCTGCAGCCCCCTCACATATCAGAAGGAATGTAGCATGTCTTTCTTTAAAACTTTCCATGCTATTACAAAGTCAGAAGGCCACCTAAGGGCTGAAAGGTGATGCAGTAATACTTTTTAAAAGGATGCCAATAGATCAAGCCTTCTGCTGGGTATAAGGAAATAATTCTGCCTCAGTTTCCTGGAAATTTGTCTCCCTAGATGTATGGAGCCAAACTCCTGCAACACAGAAGAATATATTGGAAATGCTTAAAGTAAAATAGTTACCAGCGATAGGCAGACTTTAAGATATGGATCATTTTTTTTCTGCCCTAGTAGAAATGAGTCATCATAATTCTTGTGACTTGCTTTCTGCAGCCTTCAATGGTCAGGATTGCTCTTGAAGTTTGAAAAAACAGTTTTAGCCTTGCTTCACTGGATAATCTCATCTGGATAGTGTAGACTTAGTTCTTAGTACCTAAGAACTGCTGCTGTAATCATAAACACTGTCCTGTGCTCATCCCAGGACCTTTATTCACGAATTCCATATTAAAACCTATTGACCAGGCACTAAATTTTATTTTCTAAACTGCAGAGCCATATACATAGTCTTACCTTAATGCCTTAATCTTTATAATAATCTTTATAATCTTCATAGTCTTGATAGTGTCTGAGCTGTATTTGGGACTAGCCCATGCAACTTTTCACCTTGCATTAAAGATGTCCATTTGCGGAGATGAGAGCACTTCCTCATGGCCCAAATGTGTTGACATGATTTGTAGGTATAGCTGTGGGACAGATTTCGACAGCCCTTTCATTAATCTACCTGGGTCGGGTTATTGTCCTTTCCTGACACCCTAGTTGGTCATGTCTCTGTCAGCGCATGGCTATAACTCATCTGAAGTCTCATAAGTGGACACAGAGATCTCTGGGGAAGTCTCTTCATCTATGAGCCTTAATGCTCCTTCTTCCTATGTGCAAGACCTCGAAATGTAACAGAGTGGCCTAGTTAACTAAGAATGTTTCGCTGGCCAATAACCAGCGAACATCTGGGAGCCCTAGATCAGAAATGCCCAACCATCATACCAGAGATTTTTTCCTTTTTACAGAGTTTATTGGATGTCTGATCTAACACACCTGGATGTAATATCCAACCACCCACTTGCCGCAGTTATCTGCAACACCTGTGTTAGATTAGAGGGTGTCAAACTTTTCTATTGGAGGAATGTAGCAACGATACTAATCTAACACACCTGGCTTTATTATGCAGATGTTCCTGTTGGACTTAATTAGCTGTACCAATTGTGTTAGATTAGAGGGTGTCGAAACTTATTATTGGAAGCTGGTCTTCCTGTGTAATTCATCTCCCACCATAACACACCTGGCTATACCATTTAGAAGAATAAAGGGTTCTTACCTCTGCTTCTGGAGAACTTGTGTTCTCCACAGTTTGAAGTTTGTCATACTCTGATGCTGCTCATGAAAAAGAGAAATGGGTTTGGAAAGCATAAGGAGATGACATCAACATTTGCTGCGTTAGTTAAAATGAACAAACCATGATCTTCAGTGTAAATATACTAAATATAATAAACCACATTACTAAGTAATGTTAACAGTGTATAAAAAAAGTAAGTTAACATGCATCAATTGATGTTAACAAAATACAGTATATCTGCATTAACTAATGTTTATTCAATTCATGACTAAAATAAGTCCACATAAATTTGCAAGAAAAAAAAAAAAAAAAAAAAAATTCAATTGCAGCATGTTCCTAAATGTTGAAAACTTACTGAACTCTGATCTTCAGGTATAAATGCACTGGAACCTTCTTTAGTTCTTAATATTTCCAGTTTATAACCATAAGCATGTTCATTAAGGTGGTCTTCATATTGGTCATTGGAGGATTCATTTGATAAAATTTTTTTGTTAATGTACACCTTTACAACAACAATGACAACAACACCTACTATTACTATTATTACTAATAATACTACGACAATGACGATGACAACAACAACAACAACAATAATAATCAAAATGTACAACCGCATTTATGCAGCACTTTTCAGGTATTAAAACCAAAAAACAAAAGTAACACAATAATCCAATAGAGGATAAACTAAATAAAATGAGCATGAAAGATAAATGAGTTCAAATACAGGATATTGTCCCAAAAAAAAAAAAAACTCCAGGTCTAAGCTCTGGTACTGTGATTTGCTGAAAATATAAATAATAGCATAGCATAGTGGAAGTAATAATAATAATAATAATAATAATAATAATAATAATAATAATAATAAATAATAATAAAATTGGGGAGGATTGTGTCAGGAAGGGCTTCCGGCATAAAAACTGTGCCAAATCAAAATACGCGGACCAGTGATCTGCTGTGGCGACCCCTAACGGGAGCAGCTGAAAGAGGAACAAAAACATTATTATTATCATTATTATTGTGTATTACAGACATTGTATCATATGGAAATTTATTCGCTCAGTCAAGACAATTGTTAACTGTTGTGCATGTACATTTGATCATTAGAGCAAGATGTGCTAGTTAAAGCACCCACAAATTTCATTTGTATACAACTTAAAAGACATTATCATAGAAACCTGGATGTAGATTTATATCCCTAATGATTACGAAAATCCCCCTGAGAAGACAAAATAGCAGAAACCTTAAGAGACTCAAAAGGAAACCAGGACAGTGGAGTTATAAATTATTACTCTTCTACAAATGTTTACTATAAAGTCCAACAGTACAGAGTGTGTTTAAATGATGTTCAGCATGAGCAGATTGTAAATAAGAGTCCTGGGATGAGTCTTTATGATTACAGCAGCAGTTTGTAGGTACAAATCTACAGCATCCTGGTGAGGTTATCTACTGAAACTTGGGCATAAGCTGTTTTATCTTTAGTGAATCCATGTGGCACCATCCACAGCAGGAGAAAGTGAGTCACAAGTGCAGAAAGCTCCTGTTTTGTTCACGTCACCTGATGTGTTCAACAAAACCTGACCAAAAGAACTCAAATTTACTTAAATCTTTTTATGACTAATAATCTGAAAGATTCAACACAAGCAAGTGTGATCTGAATTTATCTGAGTAATGCCATTATTAGCTTTGTCAAGAAATAAAAGCATTTTAATATCCAGATTTGATTAGGAGCCAGTGGAGCGATCCAAGATTATGGTCATTATTTCTTTTTCCAGTAAGCACCTTTGCTGCAGGATTTTAAATAAGCTGGAGCTGACGTATTGATTTTTTTTTTTTTTTTTTTTTTTTTAGGAAATCCAGTCAACAGAGTTTTGCATTAAATTTCTGAAGATGGATTAGTTCAGAGCTTTTTTCAGCATCAGGAAAGGACAAGAAGCCAAATTAGATGATGTTAATAATAAATGAATAAATTATCTTAATAATAAAAGGCTTTTTGATAACTCTTGTAGTATGATTTTAACCCAGGTGTCTAACCTGTTCACTGTAGGAGTCTAGATGTGGTAGCATTTCCTGCATCCTTGCCCACTGCATAGAGCTCATTCTTTTTGTAAATTATGGAACATCCACTGACTTTCCACTGATTTTGTAAAGGCATTTGCTGAGCTTATTGCCAGGCTGGGCTTGGCAGAGTAGAGAGAGAGCTTTCCAAAAGCTGTATTCAGAGATGAATAAATCTGATTATGCCATACAAGTCCATCTATAAGTTGCTACAATAGAAACAATAATTTATTACAACCAGCATATTATTATATACACTCTGAGCTGCTGTTATGGAATATTAACCAATGCCTTCTGACCAATCAGAATCAAGAATGTGGTATGTGATAAAATAATGAACGAATAGTAAATAGGATCTGATATTAAGCACGAAACAACAAAAAATAGAAGAATGCACTTGTATCTATGATCTTGAGCACTTACAAAAAAACAAAGCAAGTATAAAGTGCACTTATAGACAAAAGTCCATTGACAGGCAGCAGATGAGTGGAATATTAGTGGCAGCAAGCACTGTGAATGTGAATGGCTCTTGGCACAAAAAAGCATTTATAATGTTTGGAATAATTAAGTGCTGACTAAACCAGCTTGCCGAGCAGCTCCAGTATACAGTGTGCTTGGCACTGAATGGATTGATAATAAGTTGGCTTGGTTAATTAGTGCAGTCCAGGGAACCAAGGTTGAACATTTGCACCTTAAGATACCTCTTTTGTCTGTGTAAAGATTATTAGACCAGAAACTGAACTCTATAAGACAATAGGTTTACTGTATATGAAAGATCTCTGCATGTCCTGGCATTTTTTCTATACACAATCTATAGGGTAATTGTCATGTTTTCCTGACAATATGGATGTGTTCACTTTATTTGGTGAATTTTCACATTCCCAGCTGGGTAAACACGCTACCTTAGGGAACAATGTGATCCCCCACTGCATCTCAAGCTGCTCTCTGCATTCGGAGGAACGCCAGAGATCAAAAGCCCGCTCAACCTCGCACTTTCTCTTTCCTTCCTCCTCAGTGGGGAGAATCAATACATCGCGGAATGGCTGGAGTGCCTTGCGCCTTTCGAGATCGGCATTGTTTAATCTGAAGTGACCCTTTCTATGAGCTTCAAAAGGAATTTGCAATTATAAAGGATTAGGCAGAACTCTATGGTTGTCAGGTTCCCAGGAAGGCCATGTAAATATTTTTTTTTGCTTCAATTTCCAAACATGCCCTTGGTTACAGAGCAATGCATACTTTCAGGAATGAATGAGTAGTACTATATTAACATCCAGATCATTACTATTAACTACTAATGAATACTGGGTAATTACTCAGTAGGTAATAATGAACTCCCAAACTATTATTATTATGAGCAAGTCCCCCTGATATTATTCAAATTGAACAGATAATGCATGGTAAACAAATAGGAATACAGATATGAAAAATACACAAAGTGTTCCGGTTGCCAGATTTAGGGACTGGGATCCTGCCAAAAAAAAAAAAAAACATGAGCATAAGGTCTTTACCTTAAGGTAAAGTCTTAAAGAATAGCTCACTGAAGCCCAAGGGGAGGGTTGCCAAAATCGCCACCCCAAGCACAAATCAAAAACCAGACGAAAAGACATGAATCTAGCCCAAAATGTTTGGCATAGCAAAAGGTAGATGTATATTTCTTCTTTTTCTCAGTCTTTTTGGGGAAACAAGTTAACAATGGTGCGCATTTCTGATTTTCAGTGTATATCTGCAATTTGTGAACATTATACACTTTAAAAAAATAGTTCATTAACATGATACTAATGGGAGATGAACTATTCAGTTTTAGCCCAGCTGCCTTACTGAGGTCCAAAATAAAACCAAATTTCTAACATTTCTGTACAAAGAAATATTCTTTCATATATAGAGAGCCACTGCTTCATATACCTCACACAGACCACACGCTGTACACACCATGTATTCGGTTACATGTGCATTGAAACTGGGAGCCCGCAATCTATAAAATAATATATAAACACATAAGACAAGGAGCAACTAGGAAACCTTGTATTAAACTTCTCATTTTCTCAGCCAACATATTATGATGAGTCTGCATCAGGCAGCCCACGTGGTCCATTGCATTTATTTTCAGCACATGTGCAAAAATAGGAGGCGAAAAGATTGAAACGCACCTTGTTCTTGGCTGCTTAGAGCAGATTTTACCACCGAACCAATACTCTGTCTTTTCTGAGAGCTGACTGGAAAAAAAGCGATGTTGATGAAATTATTTATCTCTTCTATATCATGAAAAGTGGAGTGGATCGTGGAGGGAGAAAATGATATATTTTGTAATGTAAGTTTTCCTGGGAGTGGGGATGCTGACAATAAATGCTGATTTCAAGCCTCGAAATCCAAGGAGTGTAGATGAACTTATAACTATATTCGGAACTTATACTCCTTGGTACCTTAGGAGAAAAAAAAAACTTTAGAATCTATCCAAAGAAACCTGGAAAACCCTGGAAAGATTCATTTTTCTGAGAGAAAAAAGAGAGGCTAGTGTAGTGAATGACTGTTCATAGCTTTTGGACTCTAAATGGATAAAAATGATGACATATTCTTCAATAAATTTAAAAAATGTTATAAGGTATAAGGCAAATAAATCTCTTAAAGGACATCCTGTTATTGGAAAATAATCAACTTAGCTCTTCTTTGTGTAGGGCTGCAACACACCATCCCGTCATTGATTATTTTCCTATATCAGCACACCCCTTCATGTTTTATTCCTTATGTATTTACTAAAGATGAATAATTGAACTGAGTAATTCACAGACTAATTAACACAATGTTTCTTCTATCACTTGATATGATGCAAATTCTCATGCTCATGAGGCTAGCGTCCCTGTATAATCAGATGTAATTAGTGTAATCGTCCCAGAGGCAGTTCTCTTTGTCTCTGCATTTTGTGTCTAATTAATACTGTCTTTGTAAGAATACAGAAAAAGAGGAAGTGAAATCCTCCCAGGACTAAGGTAGCGCTTTGCAAAGAGAGTATAGTGTCAAATGTCACGTTGGATGGAGTCTACATAATAAGAAATATTTTTTCCCCACTTCTCTCTCTCTCTCTCTCTCTCTCTCTCTCTCTCTCTCTCTCCCTCTCCCTCCATGCTAATGTGACATATACAATTACCCATCCCAGGATACTGTCTTCCTCTCTTTTCCTCGCTTGCTGAAACCTCTTACCTCTGAAAGGGTAGCAGAAATGTTATATTGTTACTGTTTAATACAAATTTTGATGTGGTATTTTTAGCCATGTTCATTTCAAGGGAGTCCAATAAAACATAAATTCACAGAGAGTTCAGGAATTTTTTCTCCCCAATTTGGTCACTTGCCAAATCAGCTACCAACTAGGAAAGGTGAAGTCAAATGTAAAATGTGCTTCCTGCAAGACACATGAAGCCGACCAACCATATCTTTTCAAACTTCTGCTCATGCTGTGTCTCAGGGCAGCATAACACACCTGAAAGAAAGCACTATCTGCCCTTTTCCGCATACACGAGCTCACAGACGCCCATGATTGGCTAGCTTCGCTGTGATTGACAGGACAGAGAGAGTATGTCATCCCTCCCACCCAGAGAGCACATCCAGTTTTGCTCCCACCCACGGATGGCTGTGGGAAAGTTGTAGATGGCTTGAACCTTCAGAGAAATATCAATAGGAATTTTCTGATTTCAGAGTCGTATGCTTTCTGAATATGACATATTTTTTGCTACACGAGTAATGTGGTGTCAGATTAGGTTGTCAGTGATTGAGTTTGAAAGTGAAAGGAGCTTAAAGCAGGGCTGATGAAGTTCACAAACAAGTGTTCCACATGTGAAAGTCAAAGTCAGAATGATTGGGTAATGAAAGGCTATTACAGAACATAGTCATATAGCATAAGAGAACTATAATTATCATTATTATCGTTGTTCATACAAAAATGGCCTTGTAGTGTTCTTGAAGAGGTCTTAGCAGCTATTTTCCATTCCGCTGATGGAAAACATGCTGAGACTTGTCATACCTTTACAGACTGTACAGAAATAACACTGGTTTAATACATGCCAATGTGGATGTTTTGGTCAGTCTTGCTAGAACAGACAGATTTCGTTATTCATTTTTTTTTATAGTTCGTTTCAAACTTGAAATAGTGAACTAGTGAGCTAATGGTGGGTAAATCAATGATCTGATGACATGAAAAGCCTCGCTGACTGAGCAGCAGTTGGAGCAATGGTAAGGTTGCATGTCTAGCAATTATAGCACTAGCATTACTGTACTACAGGGGAAAAATATCACCATTTTATCAATGCCAAGTGTAGAACCCTTTGAACTTTTCCACATTTTGTAAGGTTACAACCTGGAACTGAAAAGGATTTAAAGATGTACTGATGAATGTACACAAAATACCCCATAATATAATCCCAATTCCAATATAATTACACCTGATCCTGGAATGCACCTGGAGTGTTAATTAAACAGCATCATGAAGACCAAAGAGATATCAAAACAAGTTTGGGACAACGTTCTGGAAAAGTGTCAATCTGGATTTGATTATTTAAAAAAAAATCCCAGACTTTGGACATTCTTCAGAGTGACATTAAATCCATTCTTTTAAAAATGAAAAGAATATGTCAATTAAGTCCACTTCAGTTAGAGGTTAGAGCATTAAGAAAAATTGCAGAAAAGTTCAAGGGGGTGGCCAGTTTTGTTCAAGGGGGTGGCCAGTTTTGTTCAAGGGGGTGCCCAGTTCCCAAAATAAAGGAAGACATTTCTTAACAACAGAGTCTATGATTTAATATAGCATGTTATGCTGTTCAAATCAGATCTCCATTATTTGCTATTAGAATTTGTTATCAGTACTGGACAATCTAAGTAAGGAAAATAACAATGACAGGGTGATAGGATAGTTCTTATTTTTACCGCACGTCCCGAAGTGTTTTATTCCCCTTATACCACAACAATTTGCCAACGGTTACAATTTTTTACAATTTTTTTGAATTACATTTTTAGTTTTTAGCTATAGCAGCTATAAACAGTTGTTCCCTCACCAGCATCTCTCAAGTTTTACTGGCAAAATCTTTCTTTCATCTGCTATGTTTTTTCGATTTGACTCGAAGCTTGGATATTGTCGAATCCATCTTTCAAAGGCCAGGAGAATGAGACAAACTCCTAAAGCCCAAAAGTTGATTCATACACACGACTTCTGCTTAAAAACAGCTGCTCTTGTGGTTATAACCCTGCCAGAAAATATCAACCATTTTATTATTAACAAACCAAAAATACATTATTTCTGCAGCTTGTTTAGGAGTTAGTGCCAACTACAATTTAACAATTGTGAAGAAAAAGAAGCAGTGAAAGCTCACTTTTGGATTCTTCAGGCACACCAGCCTGACTTTCACAGGCTGCCAAATGCATTAACGTCTTCACTGTGCTAGTAGACGTTTGCTCATCGACACTCATTTGTATGCCGAACTCTGAGTGTCAATTTGAAATTTTGATGCGTCTCCTTGTTTATCCTAATCACCGAGTTCATAATAAGGGTGAGTGGAATGAGCTTTTGCAAAGTGGTTATGGATTGTTTTAGAAGCCTTGCTGCCTTGTATGCAAGCTCTCCTCCATCCCCTACAGAATTACTCTCCCTGATTTGCATGATTCAATTTTCAGTTTAGCTCATCCCATTGTATACCAGATAGCAATGAGAGTATACTTGTATTAAGCACCGAATTGCGTGCATAATCGGGCATAATCAGGCTTAGCAATGCCAAAGCTAAAGGTCATTCTATGATTCCAGGGTTTGAAAGAGGCCCTCAACCTTTCTATCAATCATGTCACTGCAATTGTTGTCATAATTATCATTATTGCTTTACATTTCAGGGGATACAAACCTATTGTTAGTAGAATCTGTATTGCGCTCGTGAAAGTTCTGTACATGACACTTTCCTTTACACAGTTAGTAAAAGATTTACATGTTTGGTAAACGAGTCCCGATGGTTTTTAGCTCAACATGCTTTCCAAAATGTAAATTAATGAGTATTTATATGATCCCACACATTTGAAAGTGACTCATGTTGTCAGTGATTCATGTTATGCCCAAGTGACAATTGGTGTTGATTTCATTTATATGAAACCCCCCCATTTTTGTGTCCAATTTGGTCATCTGCCAATTCCCATCCACCAACCAGCTATCCTCTATCACAAGACAGCTTCCAACTGGGGAGGGTGAAGGCTAACACATGCTCCCTCCGAGACATATGAAGCCAGCCAACCAGATCTTTTCAAACTGCTGCACATGCTGCATCACAGGGCAGCGTAACACACTCTGAGGAAAGCGCAATCTGCCCTCTTCCACATACATTAGCTTACAGGCACCTATGATTGGCTAGTGTCACTGTGATTGATAGGGGAGTATGCCATCCCTCAAACCCAGACAGCATGACCAATTTTTGCTCCCTTGACTCCAGGCCATTGTCAGGATTCGAGCAAACATTTTTCTGTTGTGCCACTTGGGGTGTGGCTGGTTTTCTAACACAAGTACAGTTCACTTCAACTGGCCTCAAACTATCAAAGTAGTTCTAATCCTATCCAGGATTCAAGACATGAGTATGTTTGGAATGGATTTGTTTTACATATGTTTTATGTATTCTTAGACAAAACGGAGTTACCAAAGGCTGTACAAAATTTATCAAATGAGCAGTATGGATGCACAAAGATCTCTTTATTCATAAGTATAAGCCTCAGTCCAAGAAAGTCCATTCTGATGCCCTACTTCTGGTTGCATTTCTCATCACTTGGAAACCACTTGCTGCTGCTGAGGACGGCCCCACACGGACAGCCTAAAGTGACATGAGATTACTGTGGATGGTCCCACTTAGAAACCATGAAGACTTTGGACTTCAGTTGATATGAATAGTTTTGCTACGATGGCTTAAGACTACAATTGCTATGATAGCTTTAGGACTGCAATTGCCACAAACAGTTTTGCACTCAAGTCTCCATCAGTGAACAGTTGATAACTTCAACAAAATAGACTTCACGTGAAAACTATAATGAATTTTCATGGTTACGCAATTGCACTTTTTGACCATATAGTAATACAGTTATATAATGGAATATTATTTTTAATCACACTATCTGGTGTCACCCAGATGAGGATGGGTTCCCTTTTGAGTCTGGTTCCTCTCAAGGTTTCTTCTTCATGTCATCTCTGGGAGTTTTTGCTTGTCACCATCTTCCACCAGCTTTTCTTGCCACTGGCTTCCTCATTAGGGATAAATTCATAAATTTTAAATTTATATCCTGAGCTTATATATTTCTGTAAAGCTGCTTTGTGACAATGTCCATTGTTAAAAGTGCTATACAAATAAAAAAGAAGATTTTGAGATTGTTGAGATTGATTTTTAAAAAAAAACACACAGGTTTGGTTCCCAAACACCAGCTGAGACACCAGAAAAACAAAGTAAAAAAAATGCAGTACATGAAAGCTATGACTACGGGAAATTGTAAAATATAGGGCGGAGTCAATGTGAATAGATTCACTCAACACCCACAATGTGATTTCTTGCACCCCAAAGTCACTTCAATAACAGCAAATTACAACCGAATGGCAGGTATTACATTTGAACATTTGCACCTCCAGTGCCAAGAGTTGTCAAATATCCTGTGTAATATCTTGAAAATCTTTACATGAACCTCATGAACAGAATGCTGAACAGTTTTTTCAAAGGGTTCCACTGCCACATTTATCTTTTCACTTAGTTTATCAGACTGTACACACATTAATTAATGCTCTTTATTTAAATCTAAGGGTGATTTCACATTTGCAGCATTGAATGGAATCTTGGTGTTTGGACCACAACAACTGCCCCGAGACTATTTATATAATCATTTATTTAGCACCAACTCCTTGTTCTCCAGATTTTTGCGGATTTCTATGCACTTGGTAAAGACTTATTTACCTTTTTATGACCAATGAATCAAAGTTTTTCAGCCTTGCATCAATTTCTCTCTGATTTGGATTCAGAAAGTGGACTAATCGGTGTAAAAGCATCCTTAGGGAGTCAATACTGCTGGAGAGCCAGAGTCCAAGACAGTTTGATCATTTAGAGTGGTGAGTTCAATCAGGTGTTTCACGCTAGGTGTGGACTTCAGGAACCCTGCTGTACAGGATCTGGTGAAAATGAATGATAAATGTCATGATAATGATCCAATCTCTGGTTCAGCTGTGCACATACAAACACCTTTTCCATTGCTGCATCTCAGACAGCACTTTCTCCTTATTTTTTTCAGATTTAAATGCTTTTTTTAAGTGGCTTTTTAAATTCTTAATGCTTCCAACAATACATCTCTGAATTATTTTGTCATTTGTCTGGTCTTTTCAATTTACAGTATAAAGTAATGTTCAAGCTTAATGGTGACACCTGAATCGAAATGAAACCGAACGAAAAAAACTGACGAGAAAATAACACTATTCTGCTGTTACTCACCGGCCATTATGACAAGTGCTATAATGTGGCTTTCCAATGGCTTCCCAGCAATCAAACCAAGTGCAATCTCTAAGTGAAAACCACACAGGAACAATTGTGAATAACTATAATTCCGTGGGTTTTTATAAAATGAGTTTGAACTGTCTATTCCTGTATTTCAGTGTGAACTGTTATTTTTCAGCCATTTCAAATAAGAAATGATCAGTGCTGGAAAGTAACACCCTGTAATCTCTTTACAGTACTTCAGTATATGGTTTGCTGTCACAGTAAAATTAAATCATAGTATTGATTGTATTTTTAAAATAAAATATTCAACTTTGTTACATTTAAAAGAAAAAAAAAACAGTAACCCCAGAAGACGCCAATTAAAAGACAGTACAGACAAATTTTAAATAATTCAATTTCAAGATCCAATCAAAATAAAGCCGTTTTCTGACAAAAATCTACACTTCAAGTCCCAGATTCTTTATTCAGCAGCAGCAATGTCTGAGACAGTGAAGTCAGATTAACATCTCTGCCCCAATTTATCATGAATCTTCAGCTTCAAAGGAAACAGCGTGATAATGATCTGTGAATTACGCAAGCTAAAACCCGTGGAAATATCTGCATTTCACAGCTCAACATCTAACCTGGGGAAGCATGTACATATAAGCCATTAGCTAGCTGATTGAGCTTGACTAGCTAGCCAGATCTGTTGTGATTTTTACAGTACAAAAGCTCTGTATTAAACTTAAGATGCCACTTCAATGTTTAGTAGCGATTGCTTGTTTATCTAAGTGCTGCTACAGCCTACTGGTAACACTCAGGATAATGCGTAAGAGGCATTTTAGCTAGATAGCTAACTATGTAGCGAAAAACATGTATGAATTAACATAGCAAGCTACCAGAACCTCAACAGCATGACTTAGCTAGCCAACTAATGTTACATTTCTTTACATGGAGTTCACTTCAGCATAGCTCAGTTGGTTAGTTAAGAATAGAAAATAGAAATCTTTGGATTCGTTGTGTCAGTTGTAGACTTTTAGCACTGTGCAAAAGTCTAGGCACCCTAGTTTTTTCAGTACAAATTTTGTTTATTTTATAATGACGGCTGCATTATTGAGTCAGTACAAAACATTTTGTATTTCCAAACACTACTTTTCCACCAAAAAATGAAATGTTACAGAAAAATGTTTGTATGTCAATAAAGAAAGTAAAGTATTATGTCACAAAACACTTTTCAGACAAAAAACATATTGAAGGCTGAAGGGATTTGCTGAAAAAAAAGAAAAAGAAAAGACAGTCAAAGTCTTATTACTGCTTACTGAACTTTATAGTATTTTTTTATCTAGAAAATGTTTCATTTTTGAAGGTTATACAAAAATATCTTTTTGTATTAAAATACAGAAATATTTTTTTGAACAATAGTGTACCATAAGGTAATTTGTAAAGTAGTTGGTCAAGTAGTTGTTTTTTTTTACTGGATGATTTATTGACTCTTACTTGATTAATTATTGATGATTATTTTCACTGAATTATTACTATAATAGCAGTAATTCTGGTCAAGTTAGTATACTTAGTATATTTTGTACTCCTTGTAATCTTCTTTTAGCTTCCAACCACACCAACTGTATGCAAACTGTGCAACTGATTCAGCTTCGACACAAGAAACCCATAATCACTTATTAAGCTGTGAACATGGCACGTTCCCCTCTGCCTGATGACTACTGATCACTAATGTATGTAATGAGAAACGGCAGCTCTATTAGCTCTGCCACTGAAAGATGAATAAAGTAACGGAACCCCTGCCGTCATGCTGTCTGCTGCCTATGAATCACGTTTTTCCTTCTTTTTTTTTTTGTCTTCCCCTCAGCATTTCCTCTCGGAAAAACCGTGTCACTTTCTTACGAGTTGTTTTAATGCTTTATTAATTACAGTGATGTATGCCAGTGGCCTGAGGGATCAAATCAACATCAACATATACTTCAGGAACAACAGCTGCCTAAAGGATAATTGTGGTTTTCCTTTCTAAAGTAGTAGATGAAGCTGTTTATAAATGCAAATTAGATCAAGGATATGATAATATTTCAAAAACCTAACATTTGATTTGCAGTTCAAATTGTATTTTACATAGACAACTACGTGTGTACATACTGACAGAGAGGTAACTTCATTTACCATACTGCAAGCTAGTCAGAAAGCCAACTAATGATCCTGTGCATATAATTTAAAAGAAAAAAAATAGTGCAAATGGCAGGAAATCTATTCAGTTAAACTGTATTTGCTGCATTTCTCCTGCTCCTTCTCTTTTGTGTGACCATTTAGGCTATAATGGAAATTTTTGTGAAGTAGGTGATGCGCATGTCATGTAGAAAATGTCAGTGTCAGAAAATGTCATGAGATTTTGTCAGTGTTTACATGTTAAAAAATATTTGAAACAGTATTGTGAATGTTGCACATTAAAATTGCACATGTGAAATTTAAGTTTTAAAAAATCATGTGAATGATAAAAGCTGAATAAAAAGCACAGGACCTACATGTGCAAAATTAGCATGTAGGTCACATTTGAAAATACGTGGATCGTGAAAGAAAATTACATTTGAAAGTATGAATGTGAATCATGTGGGGTAAAAAATCACATGTGCAAATGAAGTAATCTTATGTAAAAAAAAAAAAAAAAAAAAAAAAAAAAAAAAAAAAAAAAAAAAAAAAAAAAAAAAAAAAGGAAAGGAAAAAGAATTGAATCGTGTGGGGAAAAAAATCCTACATGAAAATAAAAGATTCATTTGTACAAAAGTGGAAGGTGAATATTAATGAATCGTGTGTGAAACAAATGTGAAAATTAATTTGTTTGAAAAAAAAATTGCACATGAAATAAATGTGTAAAAAATATGAAAAAAATTACATGTAAATAAATGAATTGTGTGTAAAAAAGCATATATGATGATAAATGAGTCACATGTACAAAAAAAACCTCACATGAAAATAAATGAATCAAGTAAAAAATCACATGAGAAAAATTAATTGTGTGGAAAAATATCACATGAAGAATAAATGAATCTTATAAAAATTGCATGTGAAAATAATTGAATTATGTGAAGAAAAAAAAATCCCCAGAAAATAAATTATTCAAGTATAAAAAAAATGTGAAAAATGAATCAGGTGAAAAAATCCCACATGAAAATAAATTAATCATGTCTAAAAAAATGAATAACAATAAAAAATCTTTTCAAAAAAATGAAAATAGTCAATTGTGTGAAAAAAAGCATATCTAAAAATAAAAAAATCATGCGTAAATAAAGTAATGTGAATTGTGTGGGGGAAAAAATCATGTGACAAATAAAAACATGCATTAGATTTGAAAAGTCTTTCATTCTAAAAAAAAAAAAAATAAATGTGCCTAATCAGTCACTTGTTAAATTCTTCTTTTCTGTAAAAAGTCTTTCAGGGAATGCATGCAGAAACAGCAGTATTGGAACGCAGGTGTATTAGAAGCTAAAATGCGCCTTGAAGGAATGTTCATTTCCATGAGATAGACCATGTGCTGCTCAGTCGTATGTAATGAGAATTAACACACCAAGCGGAATTAACATCTGAGTTAAACCGAAAGCAAATTTGCACTGTATAGTTACACTAGTCACAACAGCACAATGGTAGGTGTTAATTAGGTTTAATCACTGGTGACTTCAGTGTGTGAACTTGGTCCTACTTTTAGCAACACTGCACTAGACCTGCTTTTTTAATTAGCTTTACACATGTTCTGTATTCATATAGTACAGAAAGATGCACTGATGTTGACAGGGAACATGAATAATAAGTTGACCTTACTTACTTGAAGCTACAAATCCACTATTTCCATTCTTTTATGTCTATTTCCTCCTTTTGAGGTTCAATCTGTTATAAGTTTCTCTCCAACGTTTATCTGGTGGTCTGCAAAAACCATCAGCTGAAATCTGGGTTTCGGAATTGGTTTTAATTTAGGCTCTTTCCTAATCTTTCTGCCTGCAAAAATCATGTTGGGTAAGGAATGTCAGGCTTTAATCAAGTTCTTGGATAGCTGTGTGCCATGGCAGAATGGACATAAGCCTAAACGATTCAGATTGTGATCAGACAGCGGCTGTCAAAATATCCCACAATGCTCCTGCACCATCACATCATCATCATCAAAACAAAGAAGAGCACTTACACAAGAGACACAGATGACAGTGGACAAAGTTTTTCCAAAACGCAATTTGAGGTCATAAACGTTATAACAGGCCACATAACAATGATAATGCTTGGTATGTCAGGAGAAGCTATATACTGGGCAAGCTATATACTGGGCAATACTTCGCGTTGAGTGAGTGTAAACAGTCTGTTTATATAGTGTGTGTGTGTGTGTGTGTGTGTGTGCATGATCAGTAATCAGGTGAGCTTGAACGTGAAAATGAGCGTGTGCTTTGGGAATTGTAGTCTGTGACGGCCATGTTTGTAGGCCTCAATGCTTCCACGGCTGAAAAAAAGTTGAGAACCACTGCCTTTAAGCACTGCAATGTAGATTTGTTTATTTGGCATAAGTTAGTCTTGTAATACTGTACTACTACATGACACACTTCTGTAACTCCTGTAACCGTTTTCAGAGAGCAGCTAATTAACTGTGTGACCTTTCACTTGGTGTTTATTGCACCACCTGTCTTTAACATTAAACCCTTAAACCTGGGATGGAAAAAGTCCTGAGAAATTATACTTAAGTGAAAGTATAGATAATGTGTATAAATCGTACTCAGTTAAAAGTGAAAGTTAAAAAGTTGCTACTTTTAAATGTACTCAAGTATTAAAAAAGTAGATGATAGATGACATGATAGAATTATGAGGGAAGGATAATTTCCTCCTTCCCATTTTCATTTCTTCATTTGAGAAATCAAAATTAAGCTAGGCATCTTTAATGTTGTGTCTAGTTTATTCAAAAATAATAAAAGCTACTTTACAGATGTAAACATGACATGACATAATTCTATCATCTACTTTTTTAATACTTGAGTACATTTAAAAGTCCTCCTGATACAGAAAATTAAAATGCTAATTTTTCAGAAGTAACATATCCTGTAAATAACCAGTATTTGGCATTAGCTAGAATCTGACTTGCTGTCTAGCCAGTTTATCTTAGCTACTGGAATCGATGCTAGTCTAACCTGGCGTTAGCAAAGAAAACAGGCTAACCTAGATAAGTTACATAGGCAGTTAATGTTAGCAAATTGACAAGACTTAATATCAACACAAATTCACACAAAGTTACCATGTGAATTATCACATGAGATGTACACGTGTTTTTTAGACATTTCTTTTAGACTGAATTTCTCCATAAATGTTAGCAATTTGGCGAAACTTCATGTCAGCTTACCTCAATGTGCTTTTTTTTAAAAATTAGATTAGATTTTTTTTAAGAGACGCCTCATTTTAAACGAGTCTTTGTTTACTTCAGCATATTAAATCATTTTTCTGAGGTAAGGCTAGGGCCGCTCATTCATACATTCAACACTGCGTTCTGTTGTGTTATCCATCTCCAGAGACACACGGATATCTAGAGCACTAACTACATCATGTAGATCAGAAATTGACATGATTCTTGATGTAAATAAAAAGTGTAGTAAAGTATAAAGATGGCAAAATAATGCTAAAGTGGGTCCTGTCTTGTCAGTGGGTCTAGACTTCCGTAACTCTGTACCTTTTCCTGTTTACTGTCATGGCAGTTACTAAGTAATCAGCAGTAATCCCTAAAGAATTCATAGTAGTTATTAAATAGCTCATAGTATTTACTGCTTTATGATGCATAACGAATGAAAAGATCTTGTTTTGCCTAGGGAGGAATAACGATGTTCTCAACAGGAGTGAGAGCGTGTAGTGTAGAGTTAATTGAGTTGCACGGTGTTGCATAAGTTCATCAAGCTTTTTTTATTTGGTGGTGTTGTCTAATTAAATAGACATGCACAACCTTTATAACCCTAAATATTACATTAGCATGCAAACTATTAACCTACATATGTTTTAAACATACGTTTAAAATTCACCGGCTCACATGCATTAATCAGTTTCACCAGCCTGACAGAATACGAATGCTGTTTAATGTTGTTTAAAATTTATATTTCAAGGAAACAACCTACGTGATATATTATGTTGTAATATTAGCCTGCATATGTATACTGATAAGGCCAGTGTAAATACACTCACTGTCCACTTTATTAGGAACACCTGTACACCTCCACATTCATGCAGTTATCTAATCAGCATAAAATCACGTAGATGGAGGTCAAAAGCTTCAGTTAATGTTCGCATTTACATTTATGGCATTTGGCAGATGCCCTTATCCAGACCGACTTACAAAAGTGCTTTGACGTCTCTATCAATAAATGCATTCAGTCCAAAAACTCTGTTGGGGAGGTAATATAGTAACAAGTGCTCAGATGATACAAAGGTTTTTTTTTTTTTGCTAATTTAAGTACTTTAGGAAGAGATAAGTCTTTAGACGTCATTTGGAGACCGCCAGTGATTCAGCTGTTTGGAGATCTACGGGAAGTTCATTCCACCACCTAGGTGCCAGAACAGAGAAGAGCCTCGATGCATGCCTTCCTTGTACCCTGAGAGATGGTGGGACCAGTCGAGTTCACATCAACGTTGACGTCAAAGATCAGAATGGGGAAATAAATGTGATCTCTGTGACTTTGAATGTGGCATGGTTGTTGGTAGCAAGGGCTGATTTGAGTATTTCAGAAACTTCTGCTCTTCTAGGATTTTCACACACAACAGTCTCTAGAGTTTACACAGAATGGTGCGAAAAACACAAACCATTTAGTGAGCGGTGGTGTGGGTGGAAAAGCCTTGTTGAGAAGGAAAATGGCCAGACTGCTTTGAGCTGACAGGAAGTCTATAGTAAATCATTGAGAGTAGAAAAGCATCTCAGTATGCACAAAACATTCGACCTTGAGGTGGATGCACCTCAAGGCTTGATATTTTGTGCATTCTGAGATACTTTTCTGCTCACCACGGTTGCAAAGAGTGATTATTTTAGTTACTGTAGTTTTCCTGTCAGCTCAGACCAGTCTGGTCATTATCCTCTGATCTCTCTCATCAACAACGTGTTTCAGCCTGCAGAACCTCCTCTTACAGGATGTTTTTTTTGTTTTTCACACAATTCTGTGTAAACTCTACAGACTGTTGTGTGTGAAAATCCCAGAAGATCAGCAGTTTCTGAAATACTCAAACCAGCCCATCTGGTACCAACAACCATGCCACAATCAGTCACAGAGTTCACATAACTCAAGGTCATAACTCATAATTTCTGACCTCTGACTAGGAAAAAACGAAGAAATCGTCCCTCAACTTGGAATTTCTACACAGGAACTTGAGACAGTTTCCTCAACTCTGAGTTCAGCAAGTGACATCAAATCAACATGGCTGTTCACAGCATGATCTGTAAACAAAGTGGCACTTCGGTTTATACTGTATATACAATGGATTTTCTTTAGATCAATCAACATACAGACATATTCGCTTGTTAAATCTATAACAGTATGTATACAGTTCGCTGTTTTGAGGAGGTAAATACACATCACTCATTACAGTTAGCTGTTAGCTTGTTGCTAACAAAAGACGGGCATGGAGGCGTCCATGGTTTGTTCCCACTCTGTAGCTAGGATGAAAATTATGTTAGCATAAGGTTGGATTGCTAATCAACATAATGGAAAGATTAGCGGCTCAGCCAGCCATGGCTCAGCCAATCAGATGTCAGAACTGTATCAGCAATTTTTTGTTATTGTATTTGATCTCAGACGAGTTCATGCCTTTTCTGCAAGTTGTTGCTGTTGATTTACAGCTCACATGTTCTTCACGACCAAGTCGTGACTTTGTGTCACGCGATCGCTGGCGTGTGAAAACGAGCGTAATGGTCTATTCTTTTTGAAACGTGACATGTAAATTAGACCTCGTTGACGTATCTTGCTGTCTTCTAGAGACACCAACTGCAGACAGAGAGATAGAACCATGTACTCATTATAACTGCAATGCAACATGGGAATAATCTCATTTTAGTGTTTAATGAAAGCAGCAAGCCTAACGCACTTGGAAAGACATAGCCATTTGTTGGTCTGATGAAAGGCACTTTTTTAGAGGCAGGATGCAGCGTCCTGATTATTCGTCACAGCAGATCTTATCTCGCTGCTGACAGTGCGATGTGAATTCACATTGCAACTGCATAAAACTGCCAAAGCCTGAATGTTGCCACGCAAAGCGAAGCAGCTTGATCGCAATCCTTACACTGCTATAATTTAAGGATGTTTAATTGGTGTTTAAATACCTCCATAATAAAGCACTCCAGTGTTTTCAGCTCAAGTGGAAGCTCAACGTGCTGTACAATCAAGTATTTAAATAATTAAATTATATCAACAGTAATGCAATAGAATTCAAAGAATAAAATAAAAAGTCTGCATTGCTAAGCCTTATTCGAAATTCTTGAATCTGATTGCTCAGGAGGTGTTAATTAATTTTGTATTAAAAAATTTAGCAGCTCTGATAGTAGTCGCAGCTGTATTTCAAGTCATAGTTTTACATTAACGCATTCATTTTATTATGTTAGTGTTTCTATAGTAACAGCACATTTATAGGGACTTGACAGTCGTACGTATGGCAGACGCTTCATATAGAAACGTGGTGTTATTTAACAAAGAGGATGAAGGTTTCTGTAAGGAGTCTCCAGTGTTAGTGCTTTATACCAGTCAGTGTGTTGTTTTTTTTTTTTCAGGACAAGAGTTTGTGCTTTGTGGTTTCTCAGTAACAACAGCTGTAACAAGGCCAAAAAAGAAAGAAAAAAAAAACAAGGTGGTGAGGGAATGAACGTTTATAGGTGCTGTAATGGAAGTGATCACAGGAACTAACTTGCTTTTGCAGATGTTCCACAACATTGAATGTAACTATAAACAGGTAAAAAGTATAAAATGATGGTCTTTAATATATTTTTTTTATTTAATCATTGGCAAATTGCTGTGGTTTAAGACAAATAAACCACATCAGGTCCTGCTGTTATAGGAAAATAATCCACTTCAGGGTGTAAGAGTAACTCCACTTCACGTCAGACCACGTCACACAACCCCATTGTTGATTAGTTTCCAATCACAGCACACCCTGTAGTGTTTTATTCCTTACTTCTAACTATTGTTTTAGACACTATGTTTAAACATATGTGTTTTTTATGTGGTTTTTTTGGACATTGGGTTCTATTTGGATGTCTTTTGCGTAATAAAGCCCTGACTTTGATTTTTAGCTTCATGCCTTTTCACTCTTCTGTCATTTTCTGACACATTGTGCCTACACACGATTACCATAGGCTAATAAACAAGGTGCTTGCCTTGGCAAGAGCATTTGTTTTTTTGCCACCGAAAGCAATGACACATTTTAATGGAAGACTTGGGATAGACTGATATAGATTGACATTTTCCATGGCGAGTAGTGACTCTGGGTTAGTAAGTGCTGAGAACTCATTACTTTTGTTAATATGCACTTGTCAGCTTGCCCATGCCTTTGGCCTTTGAAGGAATCATCACCATCTTATATGGTGATTCATTACTTTACCAGCCCAAGTGAAGTTTGTTAGATGAAACCATGGAGGCATGAGGGATCGAGTGAACCGTGGACTTCAGAAATAGAAAAGAAGTGACATACATTTGATATACTATGTTTAAAATGTTTTTATATAGCCAACTATTATATCTATACCTGATAGCAGATGTAACCTCCATCACTTTATTCTTTATTACATTACACTTTGTTCTGCTTGCCCGTTAGCAAGGCATTTGATTTCCTCCGAATATAAAACAAATAAACAGAGAAGCTGTAACTCTTTTGTTTGGTCATCTGTCCTTTTGTGGAATTTGTACATTGATTGGAAATTCAATGTTTAGTGTTTAGTTTGTCTACTTACTTTAATTACAACTGTATTTCAACGTATTTTTCTTACAATCACAGGTAATACTGTTGTGCTTGGTTCTGCAAAATTCCAAAATAGTCTTATAGTCTTCTTAAATGCAAATAATCTGATGGATGCCAGAAACTGAAACATTATCTTTGAAAGACAGGAAAGTCACGAACTGGAGGCGAAGGCGGATGCAAGTGCAGACGATTTATTAAGTAAAGTGCAGACAAACAACCAAAAATGTGAAAACAAGAACCATAAACATGAACCATGGATACAAGCCCAAAAAAAACCCCATGCAGACAAGTGATACCGTGTCATGCATGACACCAAACAACAATTCCAACAGAAGCTCGACAACAAGACGCTGAAAAAACTAGAACTTAAATAGTGGTGCTAATCAAGATGAAACAGGAAACAGGTCTGAGTGATTGGTGAGACGTGTGACATGCAGGGGCTGATGGGTAGTGTAGTTCTGAGCCCCCTTTGGCTCGTAGCAATGCTAACCCATTGATACCAGCCATCCTATATAATCCTGTACATAATTCAAAACTGAGTTACATTCAAAATACATTCTACAAGGTTGAACTTGTTCCTGTTAAAAAAAAATAGGAAAAATCTGCTCCCTGATAAACAGTTTTAAAACAATGTTTTCACTTCGAATGACAATCTTGTCTAGGAGTTCACTGAATACAATACTTAGGCTGACTTCAGCTTAATACGAATGACAAGCTAAACTGTGTGGACTTGTAACACAGGGAAGTCACTGTCATCTGTTTAAACATGGGGCCTTGTAATTTTGTCTCAAAAACATGAAACATAAAACATAAAGCAAAATGTTAGCTAGTAACAGTGAGGTCAGAGTTCACTGCTTTGCATGAGTTAACTTGTTATTTTAACACAGGAGGTTATTGCTAGCTAGCTAGCTAACTTACACAACCAGAGCCTCTTTATGATGAAAGTCGATTGTTTCAGATTTCAAATTTAGGAATTACTAACACGAAACGAGAAAATGTTCCGTAATTGTGTTGCTCATTTATTGCCTGATTGTTTACATGCCTCAGTCCAATGTTTCATTTAATTCAAACACCCAAGAACTTATAGTTGAGTCGCTTTGTCTTCCTATCTCTATGTTCGGTTTATGAATTATGACTCTTTAATATGTTCTCGTTAACAAGTCAGCTTGATATTTGGGTAAAATCAAGAACACTTAGTATGTAGGTATGTAAGCTATTACCACTACTTGCATTATTAAGTATTAGAAGAATGATGACAAGCAAAGATATGACAATGCAAAAAAAAATTAATAATCTGAACACAATTTGCGAAACACAGATTTACACCCTGTGCACAAATAATTACCTCTCTACTAGATCTCAGATGCACTACCTGTGGTGTAGATGCTATTATTTCATACTGATCGCAGCACCCTTATATATAAACAAGATATTCAGGATTTGGCCCTTAATACAACCAGCTCATTAGAATACTGCGATCCCCCTTCCTTGTCCTTCATGGCAAAAGTGGTGAAAGTAAGGATGGCAGTGTGTGGTAAACAAGGCAGAAGAAAGAGATAACTCAAGCTCTCGTTCCAAAAAGACAGCTAGCATGCCGAGCCACTTATGAATCACCCCCTGGGAGAGATATTTATTCCTGCCAATTACACAGGAAATGAGTACATCTATCTATCTAGCCATCTCTCTCTCTCTTTCTCTCATCCCCCCCCCAACCCCCACCCCCCTTGCGTGCGCGCGCGCGCACACACACACACACACACACTCCATTGCATGCACACACAGTTAGACATGCTGCAGCAGCCAGTCCTTTGATGAACTCTAATATGCAACACTGAAATCAATAAGAAATGGAAAATGCATGACATACAATGTGTCAAAAGCAAAATAAAAATCATGAATATATGATCATTTTCTAATATTCCACACTATTAGGTGTTGTCATTGGTATCCAGCTGAAACAAGAAGCTTATTTTCTGTGTTTTTTGGTGATGTTTAGCTTCATTTCAGCTGCTGTAATAGACTTTTCTCCATTTATCCTTAGGTTTTTTGCTCTAAATGATGTACACTGACCTGCTACATGGAATGACCCTTGGTGTTAAATGCTTTGCCCAAGAGCACTAGACAAGCCATTTAATTGAAGTCTTTTAAGCCACAGCCAAGCACTACTATCTTCTCAATGAAGCTTAAAGTCTTAGGTATTTGGCATGGAGCATAAGCGTTCATTGCCAGGATTAATGGCATGATATCAGGGAAAACTTTTTTTCACAATCAAAAAGTCGCTAATAGAGCGGTATGGTATATACCGTAGATATCCTTTTTTTTTCTGCTACAGTCTTACCTGATCTAATGAATACAAGTCAGTGGTGTAGCTTGGGAAAATGCTTCATGTACAGTATAGTGAGGGGTATTCGTACAATTTGTTTTTGTTATTTCATATACTTCCAGTGCATTTATCCACCTCAAATGAACACATATAACGTATTTTGTCTTTGTACTAAATATATACCAAAAAGTATGTTTTTGTAAGCATAAACAACATGTTTAAAAAATAAAATTAAAATTAATAATCTAGATATAAATGCTGCAAAATGTTCTTCTGGTGTCATTATAAAAGATGTTAGCATTGCTTGTGAAGTTGTTTTCATACAACAAGCAGCAATCATGGTGAAGATGAAGGAGCTTCGTAAAGTTCTCAGTTCTCTAATAACAACATTATTAAACAACGCTTGAACGGAAAAAGCTACAGAGCCATAGCAAAAACCTTAAACATCCCTGTCAGTACCTTGTCAACTGGTTTGTTTATATGCAGGTGGAAAGTTCATGGAACCACAACGACAGAGGCGTCACGAATGCTCTCAGACTAATGATAAGGAAGGTACGAGAGAAGCCAGCAGTCACTTGAAAAGAGTTGCAGGACGACCTGAAAGCAGCAGGAACAGCAGTTACACAGAGAACAATAAGCAATGAACTGCACCGTAACGATCTCCGTTCCTACACCTCACGCAAAACTCCTCTCCTAAAAAAGAAGCACAGATGCACGTCTAAAAGCATTTAGACAAATCAGGACAAATCAGGACCCTTTTGAAACTCTATGGCAATAATTCAGCTCGATATGTTTGGAGAAATAAGGGTTGCTCATATTATCCCAACCTAAAGTAGTAATCCGAAAGTATTTTGCAAAAAAAAAAAAAAAAAAAAAAATCTTGATCAAAACCAGATTTGTATTATTTTTGGCTGTTTTCCAGAATTCAACAACAGCGATTTCCTAAAGGTTTTTCACCAGATTTCCACCAGACCTCCTCACTAACATTGTCAGAATGTGAATAAATGATTCATTTGTTAGAAGCCATGCAGCTGAAATCCTAAAAAAAAGCCCTGACCATTTTGCACACACCCTTTGTCCTGACCATTACTGTGTCTGTGTAATGCTATGCATCAGGAGGAAGTTGAGAATCCATTCATCACCCTGAAAAACACATTGAGGCTGAAAAACAGGACGTATAAATTTCTCGTTTCTCAGAATCAAGGCAAAGTAATGCAGCATTTCATCGATATGCCGATATGTTGGCTGGATCAAATGTATCTGTCTTGCATAATGACACAAACAGCTAAGGAGTTTGTGGTCATAGATTCAAATTAATTAGCATCTGCTGCTGTCAAATACAGGCCTAATTCGCTTAGACTGGAAGCATGTTGCTGAACTAGCCACTTTCCAGCTCTTTCTAATAGGGATAGCTTAATGTTTAAGGCTCTGCACTAGTGACCCGATTTTATATACTACAAGTGTCAGAGAGCTACAGTTCGTCCCCCAGCTTTATGCTTGGAATGTATTTAGCCTCGTGAATGCAACCCTTGAGTTATCCATGTTCTCTCCACAGCCATTGGGGTTTCTTTTGACTACTTGCTAGTAAGCGGATTGGCTGCTCTAAATTCATTTTAGAGTAACCAATTTGGGTTTCTCAGATTGGACGTGATTAAACCGGGATTCTCATCACAGCAGTTTAGCAGCAATCAATACATGAGAGCCTCTCTGAGGCATAGTAGAGCTAAATGTGGAATCCCAGGTCTTCCTACTACACCAAACCCAGTTCCAGGACATTCTCTCTAGCAAGAGTCCAGGAGAAACTTGCCATCAAAGCTTGCTACAGTTGGCTGACACACAATGAGAGCAAATGATGAAGGACTTGAAATAAAATAAGGGTTTCAGACATTGGAAGTGAAGTTGCAGAACCTGGCAATGGTACAAGAAGAAGAAGCCTTTATGTGTCACATATACCTTACAGCACAGCGAAACTCTTTTCTTTGCATATCCCAGCTTGTTAGGATGTTGGGGTCAGAGTGCGGTGTCAGCTGTGATGCAGTGCCCCTAGAGCAGAGAGGGTTAAGGGCCTTGCTCAAGGGCCCAACGGTGGCAGCTTGGTGGTGCTGGAGCTTGAATCCCAACGTCCTGAACAGTAACCCAGAGCCTTAACCGTTGAGCCACCACTGCCCCATAACAAGCACAAGCACAGGCACAAGACAAGCACTCAAAATCTCAGAAAAACAGATCTATTACAGCTAGGGTTTCATCTCTCACTGAACTTTGTCCCTGTATCTCGTCATCTCAGAAGGTTATACAAGCACAAACCCTGACTATAGACCTGCATGATCAAAAAATTACAGCAGTGTGGATTGTGAAGGTCAGCTGATTGGCAATCACTACTCCAAGGTTCCTAGTGGGTTAGGCAGGTCGTTTTGGAGAAGATCTTATTCATGATGCGGTAGATCGCAGAACTAGATGGGATGATTAAAGTTCTGATCTTCAAGGGGTTAAGTTCTACATTCAGTTGGCACTTTTTTTGTTTGTTTCTCTTATTCTCTTTCAGAATGAAGCATTATCAAGAGAAAAGAACAGGTAGAATTTGTTGTTTAATCTCCAAAAGGCAGCAATTGTGAATTTCCCTGAGAATATATTCACAAAAATCCACCCTGAACGACATTCTCATGAATTCTCATCATTATGTAGTCTTATTAATAATAAATAAGATTTATTTAATGATTAAATTCTGAGTTTATTTTTTTGTTTGTTTGTTTCAACACCCTACATTAACCACAGTGTTGTTCTACCTGCTGATGGTGGTTCCAATGAGATTTAGCTCTCGCTTCATGTCTACCTCAAGAGAACGATGCAGCAGAGCTTTAGTCCTGGAACTTAGAGTGCAATGCTTACTATCTCCAATATTTGAGTGAAACTCTTGCTCTTTTTTTTTTCAGGAACTAACAGCGAAACCTGACTGTATGTATGCACATTAATACATTAATGCAGTAAAATGCCCTTATGGCTAATATTGGGAGTTTATTTTTTTGTTTCAGGAAGGATGCTGTAGTTTATGTTAGCAACATAATCCATTTTCGGTTTGATGGAATTCTGTTTCCATGACCTCAGAAGACTTGCTTTGAAGCAAAGTGGAGTTGATAAGTGTTCGCAATTAAGGAGGTGAAATTAAAACTGGGGTTTTATATAAACCAATTAAAGCAGACTCTCACAGAAGAAAAACAGAATCAAGAGTGTTTTGTTCCTCTCATTTCTTCACATATTCAGGTGCCACAGGAGGTGTTTCTAATGTGATTATCCATGACAACACTAATTTTGGTTTATGCTCGTCTACAGCTGCGCGTATGTGTTGACGTCAATCACTTGCAGGCAGCAATGGAAAATGACAGACTTAAACGAAGTCATACGTAGTGCTATATCCATAATAATTTTATGTTGCTTTTATTGTTATTGTATGGCAGAATGGCTTTTCCACAAGCTGAGGTTATATTAGAGATGATTAGAAAATGAAGTGGATATGGACTAGTTGTTTTTGGCTGGTGAGGGAATCCACTGTATCTCTCTCTCTCTCTCTCTCTCTCTCTCTCTCTCCTTGCATTTGAAGTCTAATGCTTACACAGTATAAATACGAAAAATAACTCAGTACTTATGCACTGTACTTTACTTGAGCATTTCTCTAGTTTTATGTTTGTTGTATCATTTGACAATTATTTTTAAAAATTGTATTAAATTTTAATTTTACGTTTTTCTGAGCTACACTATACAATTCATTATTACTTGTTTATCTTAATAACCTAATTGGTTTATTTTAATTTTTAGAATGATTTATTCTATAGACAGATGAATATCTATTACATTTTTCTGTTCTCTATTTTCTGCCTCTTTCCTTACATTGGTTTTATTGCCTTTGTAAAGCACTTTGAGTTGCATTTTAATCTATGAATAGTGCCATATAAATAAGGTTTATGATTATTATTATTATTATTATTTTTAGAAGCTGGAAGGCTGTGAGTTTGAGTCTCAGGATTTCCAGAGAGCCAGTATTGACCCTTGACCCAGGCCAATCCAATCCCTTGATTACTCAGCTTTATGCTTGAAATGAATTGTGCCTTGTGTTTTGTTGGGTTTTTGAGCTTGCGCAGTGACGCTCAAGAGTTCAGTGAATATGAGTGAATCTTGTATCATGTTTTGATTCATGCCTCAACAGTTTTATTATGCATATCCTCCATTTTCTAATTGACTCAGTGAGATAACGGGAAATAAAACGTGCCAGGATAAGGCAATGAGGTTACATGGGTACAGCGACGTCCCGTGACAGGTAAATCTGAAGTATTTATACCATTAACATTACCTTTAACATGACAGGGTAGTATATCTACTGAAAATAAAGCGGTTTCAGTGGCCGGGTATAAAATGCACTGCTACTGCACTGTTAATTACATCCTATTTGAAAATGTAAAGCTTTTTCTAAACCTGACTGTACCATTAGTTGCATAATTATTCACCCCACTTTTACATTTTGTAGTGTTACAACCTGGAACTCAACTATCTGGGATAAATATATATATGCCATAAATCTACACAACAGCCCATATTATTGAAGTGTGTGTGTGTAGGTGGGGGTGGATCTATATAGTTTGTAAAATTATCTGGTTGCTTCTCTGACTAGTGCCCTCTTTACCCGGTCACCCTCTAGGCAAAGCCTTTCCAGTATTCTTTCTTTTTAATGCTGGATTGAATATTGGATGTATCCCCCTGCTTCAATATTATAGGCAATTTTGTAAGGACATATACTGTAATCCCTATTCCAAGTTCTTTTTAGTTAGCTAGTTTCAGGTTATAACACTACAAAATGTGGATAAGTGCAAAGCACTGTATATTGTCACTTTTCACAATAAACAACCTCTCTCTTGTGATAGGCTCTACCACCAGTCCTTGCATTAGCACTGAATCACATTGGCTTCTTTACCCTGCATTAACATCTCATTATGGCTACAGATATATGATTTGGTGCAGGCAGCATGTGTATGTGGAGTGAATGATTTTGTTCAGGCAGAACCTCACAGCGGTTCACCAATTTCTTTTGGTGGTGAGGGACCACGCTGTGTCTCTTTCTCCCTCTTCATTAGCATCCTATTGTTCCCATACTGTACAGAGACGAATATAGACAGTGCTTGATGCAGAACGAGAGTGGAGAGGCAGAGGAGTTGCTGTGCAATGACAAACACCTGTAGGACACAGCAGCCTGCTGGCTCAAAATGAGAAAATGATTCAGCAGCAATGGAAAAAAAGAAAAAAGATGTTGGCACAGCTGACATTATTATATTGTACCATATACTATATTGATTGTACTCTACAACACAATATAATATTAATATTTAATACCACAGTGCTGTTGAATTCTCAATACAGGTTTCACAGGTTTATATTAATGTTCTTGTTCTAATACTTTATTTGACTGTGGCATGGTTGTTGTTGTTGCCAAAAACATCTAGTGAGTGGCAGTTGTGTGGGGAGAAATGCCTTGTTGATGTGAGAGCTCAGAGGAAAATAGCCAGACTGTTTCGAGCTGAGAGGAAGGCTACAGTGACTCAAATAAGCACTCTTTACAACCATGGTGAGCAGAAAAGCATCTCATAACACACCAAATGTCAAACCTTGAGGTTGATGGGCTACAACAGCATAAGACCATATCACGAACCACTCCCGACAGCCAAGAACAAGAATCTGAGGCTACAGTGGGCACAAACTCAACGAAACTGGAAAAACATCGCCTAGGCTTTTTTTAAAATCAGTTTTGGTGTCCAATTTTGGTGGAATGTCCTGTTTTGGTGACCCTGTGGCCACTCTAGGCTCAAATTCCTGTTCTTAGCTAACAGGAGTGGAGTTAGTCTTCTGCTGTTGTAGCCCATCTGGAGCAGACTTCAACGTGCTATAAGTTTTACTGCTCTTATTTAGAGCAACTGGTATGCCATATTGTCTAAAACATTTAATCATTCTTTGCATTAACATCTAACTGACATATTGAAAATGAATTAAACCCTAAAATCATCTTTCATTTGCAGTGTAGCTCCAGCTATTAATTTTTTTTTAGAAAATTTCCATTCTCTGTTCTAATTACTGAAATCAACTAGAAAAAAAAACTAGAATAATTTCCCATGGCATATGATATATAAGAAATAAAACAATAGGGTGGTGTAATGCAGTCCAACACAAAATAGACTTACTGTTACCACCTCAGAGTGCATTATTTTCCCATAACAGTATCCAAAAATGTTTTATTCCTTTTATACCACAGCAATTTGCCAATGATTACAATGATTCATTTATGAACATATTGCTTTTTAACAGTTTATAGTTACTTTTAAGTGTTATGGATCGTCTATGAGACAAGTTATGACTTATGTTCTAGCAGCTATAAATACTCATTCCCTCTCCAGGCTTTCTTTATCAGCTGTCTTAAAGTTATTCATATAAAAAAAATTGTGCACGGCACAAAGACTTTTCCGGTGTTAGATAATGTATCGACTGTTACAAAGTGCTAAGACTGGAGACTCCTTCCATTAATGTCTTCTTACAGAAAGCTTCACCAAATTAACAATGACAAAATCCATTTATTATTAGTCTTGGATGATGTGAAACATCTACCATACAAGTCCCTGTGAATAAGTTACTATCTAAATGATATTGTATCAGAATGCACATTAACATAACTGTTGTCAGAGCTGCTGTTATAGAAAGTTAATCAATACCTTCTGACCAATCAGGTTGGAGGGTACATGTTTTTTTTTTTACTTGCCTGTAGCTCACATTGGTTGAATGAAAATGGTATTCCAGGCACCCAGGCATTACCATTGACCATTTAAACCATGCAAAGGGAAAATATGGTCTGATTCAAGGTAACTCTTCATCTGATTTTTTTTTTTTTCTCCCAGTTCAGAGCTGAGGAAGTGGAAGTGAATGAAAGAGACAATGTCATGAACTCACATTGGCTCCATTTGCATTCATAAAAACCTCATTAAGGATACAATTTAGGTGATTTCTTTGCCGTCATAAGTAGGAAAAAGGATGTTACTATTGATGCTGACAGAAAGTCACAGCTTGTCCAAGAATAAAATAGAATAGAGGACCCTGGAGCTCCATCAGGGAGCCAGTGAGCCAGAGAGCTGTTCATGGCACTGAGAAATGATTTAGAGGCTCATTGATCCGCCCCGTTCCACAACCTACAGCTCTCTGCTGAGTAACCGCTCAGTCAAAATGCCAGGCAGCAGAACGATGTGCATAAAGCATGGTCATGACTCGCATCATAATCTCGCCCCAAAGGTTGCTCTGCACTTTGAATTAACACCCCAAGTTCTCAAAAAGGACAGCCTTCCCTGCTGAATCTGAAATCCTGAAATGTTTGAACGGATGTGGTGCAGACACGACGGCTCATTAATTATTGAACTTTTCATAGACTTTAAGCTATCTCTCTCTCTTTTTCATTTTTCTAACAGAGATGAATTAATCTACTGCACTAGTGGATTACTTTCCAATGAA
>CM040483.1:6737212-6758383 GCA_022758105.1 Pangasianodon gigas
AAGGCTTAGATTATGTGGATCGTCCACCACACAAGTCCCAGTGAATTAGCTGTAACTACAGAAATGATAACATTGTATCATAACAATAACAGCATTAATATAAACCTTGCAGTCAGAAATGTTCAGATTTGAGATTTTTAGAATTTTGTGGTATAAATAGGGATAGATATTACTAAAAAAAATATTTTGTATAAAATATTCCACATTATATTTAAAAGAACAAAAAATGCCACATGCAAAACAGGAAAAATATATATTTTTGCAATGTTTTAGATACACTACTAATATGTTAAGATTAAGAATTTCAGTTTCTTATATTTTAAGGAGCTCAGGTCACAATGAAGGTCACAATGATTAATTTTTTAATTTTTGATTATTTTTTTCTCTAGCAGCTAACGTCAAGATTAAGAAAAAATAGACGATGGGGAAGAAACAACTGCTTCTAGCTGCTATAACATAAGCGATAACATGAACTAACTTGTTTAGTGGACGTTCCACAACAATAAACGTGACTACAAATGGAGAACAAGTATAATGTGTTATTGTTTTAATTCATTGGCTCCAGCTCTGGTCGTGGAGAACCCCTCGTCCTGGACATTTTATGTTCCCAACACATCTGATTTAACTAATCAGCTAATTATTATCCCTTTCTGAGTTGAAGGAAAGGACAAAACCTTTGTTACGAACAGGGGACATTCCAGGACCAGGGCTGGGAATAAAAAAAAAGTAAATTGCTGTGGTATAAGGGGAATTAAACACTTGGTTGGTGACATGACCGCTTTATATGTTGACATCCCGGAGTATTTCATTTCTTACTAAGCAGTCTTAAAGGTGCATTAGGTAAGATTTCTCAAAATTGGTCAAGATTAGGTCTCTATCAGGTTAAGTAGTTGGAGCTGAGTAAGATTTGAATGATTTTTTATTTTTATTTTTTTGAGCCCGCCCCCTTTTCCCACACATGAACACAAAGCGGTCATTCAACTAGCAAAACACTATAAACAAGCAAAATCCGGCTCATAATGATTCATGAGAACGTGCCAAATGCAGTCGTTGTCCTTTTTTCTTCGTAATAAGCGGTATTAGCATGTTAGCCGGGTGCGAAGTGAAGGAATGAGGGGGAGTGTCTATAAAAATGACTCACAGGATAGCTACGTAAACACAAACATGCATTCCAGACCGTAAAGAAGTTTTCCAAAGGGGTCTTCTCAGCCATGTGATATGTTTCTCCTGAGGTCACGTCTTAAACTATTGTTCTACATACCCACTATTGCACCTTTAAGCTCTCTTCGCTCTAATATCATGTCATTTAAATTTGTTGTATTTAAGAATACAAACTTGTAATCAGATGCCACAATATGCCATAAATTTGCATATTGCAAAATGCTAGCATACTGCATGCTGAACTTTCCATATCATTCCACTCTTACTCACAAAACGAATTTTGTAGCTTAATTCTAATAGTGCCTTGACTAGACTTTGGGCCATGATGCCTTGCGACTTATTATGCTCTCTGGGTACCAGCAATAAAAATAATTAGGATGTTCTAAAACGGCAGAGGCAGAATTGATTGAATCGGAGAAGATCCTGTGTCATTTTTTTTTTTTTTTGAATGAGCAGTCAGGCAGAAAGCTGTTGCTAAAGCTTCAAGGCCCTGTGGTCCAATATATAAAGGTGAATGTGCAAAAAAAATCACTTAATTATCAGGTCACATGTTGAGAGATGGACTGTTAGAGGTTTCTCAGTGACTCAAATGGAAAAGAGAGTCGGCCGTCAAGCTGGCTCTTAATTTTTATTTATTTTTTTTTTAACGGTCGCAACCATGGTAACTGTCGCATCATGTGGGAGTGTGGAAATTTCTCGCATGTATCTGAGGCATATCTGCATCATAGAGGCAGGATATTAATTTCTGTTTGCGCCTCGGAGGCTTCTTCCAGTGGTTTATGAATTTGGACTGAAATGACTGTATTACTTTGTGTGAGCTCTTATGACTGTGTTTATTTTTAGTCTGTTGCAACACAGCGAATACATCTCAGTCTACATCTTACATTATGGTGGAAATGGCCCCGGTACTCACTATGCACTATAACTTACTATAAATAAGAACACTGCTCCAGGTAACATATTTAGTTCGCTACTCGTTTTGGACATTATTCATTGACTTCGGAAAAGAACAAAATATTCAAAAACATTGCAAAAAAGAATAAGTCAAGCAGACTAAAGGGTTCTTTAGTTTGTCCCCTTGGCAGGAAGCCGTTTCTGCGTTAGAAATTTTCCATTAAAAAAAAAAAAAAAAAGCTAGAACCATTATCCTGTTCATTAACCTGTTATGTTCTGCCACATAAATTCTACGACCAACATCTCACTGTGGATGTGCAACCCCACTGAACACCTTTGGGATGAACTGGAACACAGACTACACCCCAGACCTCCTTATCTAACATCAGTGCCTGACCTCACTAATGCTCTTGTTGCTGAATGATCACAAATCCCCACAGCCACGCTCCAAAATCTAGTGGAAAGCCTTCCCAGAAGAGTGGAGCTTATTATAACAGTAAAGGGGGAATAAATCTGGAATGGGATGTTCAACAAGCACATGCGGGTGTAATGGTCAGGTGTGCACATACCTTTGGCTATATAGTGTGTTTGTTCTATCAAATCTTTGTAACACAATGATCATGACTTATGACTTGATATGTTAGGCTAGGTTTTAGTAGCGTTTCAATCAAGTCACGTATCTTCAAGTACAAATCGAGTCTCAAGTCAGCAGTTTTCAAGTCAAGGTCGAGTCAATTCACCGTCACGTCCAAGTCAAGCTGCTACTCAAGCAAAGTTCTGGATTGGGTACCGGGTCAAAGGGTGCTCATAGGGATGCTGTCATCCCTTATAGGTCCTTTGAATACTTAAGGGGTCTTTAATCCTCAAGGGTTTCTACTTGGAACCAAATTTGATAGGAAAAAAGTTATTAGGTAAATATATAAAATTCTCAAGGGGATTCTCAAGTAACAAGGCTCCTTTAGGATTCTAGATTGAACTCAAAGTCTTAGTCTCGTAAGCTCTAATTCGGAGTTAAGGCAAGTCATAAATACTCAAGTTCAAGTATGGTTACAAGTGATGAAAATTCAGATTTAAGATGCTAAATATGCTAATATGATCCACTTTTAGTGACTTTTTAGTCACTACTTTTAATTTTATTTTAGTGATCATGGCATGGCACATGCACTCTACATACACTCTCTATTTTTGGACCATTGGTGCAGGTGGTAGGTTGGTGCAAAATTGAAAAAGTTCATAATTTTCAAGAAGTTTTTATATAAAATTTCATATATTTTAAGAGGGATGCTGCTGTGATACCAAATCCAATCAGCTCCTCTCATTTCCTTTAAGAACCGAGTATGTACAGAGCAGCACAGTGCCATTTTCATTAAGACATATGATTCAAATTTAGAATTTACAGATTTTATATTTTCATTGTTAATAATCTACATGCTGGCAGAATTTGCAGCATAATACATCTTCTGTTTTCTCTGTCAGTACATTTTAAGTCGATATTTTAGTAATACAGTGTTGTAATAAATGCTGAAGCGTGGATACAAGCGTGCACATTTTTATTTCGCCAACAGTCCAACAATCCCCACTCATTTTAAAAACAATGGATTAAATATATCGATGCCAGGCTACTGTAGAGATCTGAAGACATTAATGAGAAAATGTGCATGATGAATATAGACAGAATGACACGAGTTCATGTGCTGTGTTGTGGTCATGGCAGACAGGGGCTTGGCCAGCCTTTTTACAATGGGGTGGCCAGGTTAGATCGAATGATTTAATTGGAGTGGCAAACAAGGGTGGGGCAACATACCAGTCTAAATCCATATAAAAATAACACAACATAGCTACACCTATCTGTGTTGATGACTAGGATCTGCATCAGCCATAAAAAACACACACCGAAGCAACATTTGTTTGTCATCTAACAAGCTACAAAAACATCATGGCTAACATAATATTAGGCTACATCTTATGAACTATGATAGAGTTATGAATTTAATATCATTAGCTGATATCATTAGCTAGGGTGCCACTGGCTACCACTTAGCTATGCCCATGCATACAGGGAGTACATTTTTAAAACTTCATATTGTGCAGTGTGTGCTTGCAATGAAAATAGTAAATGAACTATATTTAATAGTCTCTTTCCAAAACATGATAAGTTCTCAATTTGTCTTTTTGATCAGTGAAACTGAATACTAATGGGTCTCTATATACTGATGATCTTGTTACATGCTTAATGAGTTTAAAAATACTTTCTTTGCAATACATCATCACTGCCTTGTCTATTTATTAAAACATTGCTACATACGACAGGAGAATTAAAGCCCAGTGCTAAAGAGCTTTATGTAGATTTGCTTTCACATCAGCTCGAACTGTGAAAAAAAAAAAAGTCACACTTCTAAAGTAGTAAAGCAGCAAGTATTTTTCAGCCTGATTAGTAAAAGTGAAACTGCTTGATAGAAATGACATGATTTGATTCATGGGACATCAAGAGGGTGTGGTCAGTGTCAAACAGGAAGCTGACCCAACAATCTTGGGGTAGGAAAAATTACATTCTGTTTTTTATTTTGTTGTTGTAGTTGTTTTTTTGTTTTTTTTTTTTGAAAGGTTTATTACGTTAGGAGAATTTAGTGTAGCCAATCCACCTACTGGCATGTACATGGGAGGTACGTGGAAAGTGGAGAAACTGGAGGAAAACCACAAAAGCATGGGGAGAACATGCACAGACACTCCGTACAGACAGTAACCTGAGCTCAGGGTCAAACCGGGGACCTGTGTTCATACTAGCAAGCAACAAAGCAGCAGTAATGTAAGAGAATTGGATTAAGTCTTTCTCAGTTCTATACAAATTAGCTCTGACATGGTAAACACAGCATTAAAAACTTATCTGCAGCATCTTCTACTGAGTTTGAACATTCTGTCACAAGCATACAATGCATATCAACATATCAATCTCACACTCCAATGCCACATCCTGCACTGATGTAATTATTTATAACATATCGTGTTAGTGCGGAATGTGACTACAAATAAGTTGCATGTGAACATTTATTTATTGTGAGACATGCGTGCGCAGCATGTTTGTTTAACCCCGTTGTTCCCGAAAACCACTATGCTCACAAGTTTAGCTCCTACTCAACAACAAAGTGCTCAACAACAAAGGTAACATTTTGATGTTTATACATTTAACAATAGAATGTATACGTTTACTATCAGCTCATGCTGATGTAGAACAAGAGGTGAATTGTCACTAGTGTGAATGCAGGCTCAGTCTACATTTAGGTGATCGAGCGAAGAGATGGTGTTTGGTCTACGTTTTACGTTTAGTTTGTGTTCACCAAAATAAATGGGGCAAAAACCAAAATTGAGAATTCTGAGCACACCTACATGACCTTGCTCTGTTAACCCTTTTTACCAGAGGCCAAATAATTGAATTCCAGCTTGTTTTGTGGCTGCCTGTGTTCAGGATTGAATTCATTTGTAAAGTCACACTCCACAGTAGTGGTTAATGACTCACATGAAACTAGACACTCAGGGCAAAAGAATTTGCAGTTTTTCGTAAGTATTTCTTTTTTACCTTGCCTACTAGGTTTAAATGTTGTAATGTTTTTGTGGCAGTTGTATACAGTGATTTACTATCAAAAAATCTTTAGTTTTGCTGTTTGTTTTATCTCTGTACCAGTGTTTTTGTGGAGAGGTGTGAATTGTTTGCCCAGCAGGGGGCTCACACCCCTTCCACTTTCCCATCACCCTGCTCACTGGCAGCTAAACACAGAGTCACGATACTCTATGCACAGAAACCCAACAGTGTCGTGACTCATCTTATAAAAGACTTACTGCAATAAAATAATTCATTTGTTTATACTGATTGAAAATGTCCAATAAGTCGATTTCCATTCCGCCGGTCGAATGAAATACAGTGAGAAAGGGTTAAACATGATCCTCTGTTTTCCCCAGGTGTTTAACTTGAGGTTTGTGATTATCTGGTGGCTGTCAAGGGCAAAACTGATTGTTTACTCTTCCCCTGTCTAAATCAATCCTTTTCATCCCTCAGGCACCTCGTTACTGCTCTTTAATGAGTGAATTCACAGTGAGGTCTGTGTGTTTGACCATATACACACTTCTAGCACAGAACACATGCCATCTCTCGCATCTGGAAATAGATGGGACTCCCCAGAGAACTCCATAACCACCCATATATATATATACACACACATATGATATATATATAGATATATATATATATATATATATATATATATGAAAGACAGATAGACAGCTTAATAAACCAAACCGTAAAGTTAGACAAACAGACAGATAGACTTACAGTAACTTACAGTTCTGTCATCTGTGTGTGTGTGTGTGTGTGTGTGTGTATATATATATATATATATATATATATACACAGTGGGGTTCAAAATTCTGAGACCACATTGAAAATCTGAGTTTTTTTTTAAATTGGAAATAAACCGAAGGCTTTAGAATTTTGAAATATTAGTAAATGTAAGTAAATGTTCAATATCTTTAATATTTAATATTCAAGATTCTGCACTATTTCTAGGTCCCTATTTAAATTTAAGCAAATTAGTGATATTGACCATGTTAACTGCTTTGTGCAAAAGGTCAGATTTTCCTTATGCTTAATCTCTTCTATTGAAGCACGTGTTCAGACAACACTCCGATGGATTGGATCTAAAATGGATCATAAAGTTTTGCACAAACTTGTGGAGTCCATGCGTGCTCGAGTGAACACTGTCATTAAAGGAAAAAAAAGTGGGCATACCAAATACTGAGAAACTCTATAATTCATGTATATATTTCAAAAATTAAAATTTTCACTCAAGTTGCTGTCAATAATATAATTTGTAATGTAAATTGTTGTATTAAATTAGAAAAGAATGCAAAATAAAAGCATTTTCAAGAGTGATCTCAGACTTCCAGACCCCACTGTATATATGCTTTTGATTTAGTTACTCCTCCAAAGGCATATGTCCAGTTTTGCATACTTTTCTCCACTCAGTTTAAATAAAATTTGTTCATCCAAACAGAATAAACACAGAATAAACTCAAGATGGTGTGTTAATTCGGGATTTCCTTTATTCCCACAGCGTATGCAAATGCTGCGGATGCAAACTGAAGATGAAGATGAGGTAGGAGAACGACTCTATTGGAGGAACGCTGTTAAAAATGATTATTTACTTCATCTTTAGTGCGCTGGAACTTTTGGAAAGATCCCTATGTCTATAAAAAAAATAGTATGACCTTTAATCGTAATTGTATTTTATTTTTTATTTATTTTTTTCATAATAGCAGCAGTTCTTTAACTCCATTGGCCTGCAAATCTGCAACATTTGCAACAAAGGTTGTTACAGAACATTGCTTATATGCGCAGAAGCTTATAGTACAGCAGTAGCTTTGTTTACGGATGCTCATGATATCAACACTGCAGCCTTATTGTGCCGGAAATGGGGACATTTTGTAGTAATGCCGTCCAATTGATTTGCGCTCCATGGCAAGGTGATCATGGTTCATTTGCATTTATGTCATTTGTGCTCATTTGGTATTTGCCGATGTGCCACACACAGCTTCACAACCGCAGACTTCATTTGGAGAATAATAATTGTTGTTAAATAACAATACACACTGGCGTCCTTAGCAGTGGCGGGGAGCTGATGTTTCCATTTTCAGCAATAGGCGTGCTGATACGTCAGACCCGCTGTCAAAATCAGAGCTCTCAGGAATAACTACCCACAATGCAACAAAAATGAGGGAGCAGAAAACAAGAATGCAAAATGATTAACAGATAATAGGAAAACAAATACAGAAAAATTAAAAATAGCACGTGCACAGGCATGTGCATACAGTATACACACATATAATTGTGCACACTGACACACCGCACCCAGCAACACACTTCTGTCATGCATTTATAGCATAATGGCTTTTTTATTACAGTCATTTGAATTGAATCGTGCCTTACTTTCTGTGCATTTATATTCCATCAAGCAGATTCCAGACTTCTGCGTTCAGAGCAGCGATCCTGCTTCTTGGATCTACTGACAAAATCAAATCTATTCTCTCGAGGCCATATGCATGTTTGATTACTTTACAGTGGCGTGAGAAATATCGGAATTCATTTTGAACTAAATTGCAGCAGGACCAAATGAAGATCATAGTTATCTTACTTTTTACGCTGAACAACTGCTTTTGCAGTACTCATGCATAGAAATGCTGAATAATAATAATAATAATAATAATACATAGGACCAAATTTATGAATCCTAAATCAAGCTCTAAATATTACACACTTATTCGTAACTACTGTTTTCCACGCTTTTGTAGCATGGCAGAGCTAATCGTCCCAGTGACCTTTAAAAATATCGAGAATAAACATTCTGCAAGCTATCCAATGTCATCCCAGTGCAACTGTACTTTAATGTATATTAAGCAAAATCATATTTTTTTGTCAAGGAAAATATGCAACGATGGGGTGCGTGTGATGACACAGTTGCACCCCAAACATGATTATTATTTTTAATAACTTCACAGCACTTCCTCTTACACCAAAGCAAATATGGAAACGATTACAATTTGTAATCTTTTAACGAACTACGTCAAGTTGGAACATCTGTGAGACAAGTTACAACGTTGTCCTGTTACAACGCTCTGACACTGGAGACTCCTTCCATAAATAAAGACCGCCTACATCCTGTCAATGATTATACATCTTTCTTTGCTGAAGAATGACATATTTCTAATTCCGTTATTTTTATTAAATATGTGGTTTATGGGGATCATCCAGCATACAGTAGTATAAGAATGATAACGTATTAGACAGACACCAAGAACTACTGTCATGGGTGCTGTTAAAGAAAAAACGATCAACACCTTCTGACCAATCAGAATCAAGAATTCAACTGTAGCTATTGAATAACAGCTGAATAATAAGTTGAGACTTTAAAGGGGGTTGAAGTGTTGCTTCAGCTGGAAACTTTGTCACAGAGAGCGCCATCAAAAAGCAGTGACTATGCAACACAATGTTAGATGGAGGATTCTAATATTTTTCACACCACTGTATACACTGCATAAGACATGATGCTGACAAAAACTCCAGGTGGTGTGTTTTACACTACAATCGCAAAAGCTAGAACACTGAAAATGAAAAAGTGTAAAATACTAAATTGCTCTGATGGTGTGAACATGACCAAAGCCACAGAGACACTTTAAAATTCACAGCAGTGAATTCTGACGGCTGTGCTTAAGATAAATGCTCACTGATTTGTTTGCACCGTATGTTGATATATTTTTTCCCCCACAGGCAGACAGTGCTATGGAGAGGGAGAAGGATACCGGCATTGTGACTGTAGTCATAGTCTCGTGTTCTATTCTCATTGTTTTCCTCATTGATTGGCCCTTCACATGTCTTGCCATTACAAAGTACTCAAGATCGGCAACAGTTAAAGCGCATAAGTTTATGGAAAGCCTGTTTGAAGTCCTCGTTGGACATGGTGTAAATAATAGGGTTGATGAGCGAGTTCAGGTAGCCGAGCCACGTGAACAAGTCGAACAGCTCTGGGTAAAATGTGCATGAGGTGCAGATAGGCACAAGTAACGTGTAAATGAAGAATGGCAGCCAGCACACAATGTAAGCCCCGAGTATAATCCCTAAAGTTTTCGTTGCCTTCCTTTCCCGAGCCGCGGAGATCCGCTTCTTCTCCAGAAGCGCGTCAGACATGGTGACTTTCACCTGACTGTTTGCTGGGACAGAGGCTGTACCATCATACGATGCCAACTCAGCTGTGCCATATGTCAGTGATGTAGTGGATGCCGCCGAGCCAGGTGAGTGTGTGATCAAATGGGCGGATGTGAGTCTTTTGCCCGGCTTTTGGGGCGACTGTTTCAAGATCCGTTTCCGGGCCTCTACGTAAATCCTACCGTAGAGCACCACCAGCAGCAGTGTAGGGATGTAGAAGGCTCCGAAAGTGGAGTAGATGGTGTAGAAGACGTGGTCTTGGTTGACGTGGCAGCTGGTGACCTCTTCATCCGCCTTGACCTGGCGCCAGAAGAAGGGTGGCACCGAGATGGATATGGCAATGATCCAGGCGCCAGCGATCATGGCGGCCGCGCGGCCCCGCGTGCGCCTCGCAGAGTACCCCACGGCGTCCGTGATGGCCCAGTAGCGGTCAAGTGCAATCACGCATAGGTGAAGAATGGATGCTGTGCAGCACGTGATGTCTGATGATAGCCACAGGTCACACGCCACCTGACCCAGCGTCCACGTCTGGCTAATCGTGTACGCAGCACTCACAGGCATCACCAACACGGACACGAGCAGGTCAGTGACAGCCAGCGAGCCGATCAGAAGGTTGGCTGGTGTGTGCAGCTTCTGGGATTGATATATGGTGGCAATGACGAAGGCATTGGACAGAGCTGTAGCGCACGTGAGAAGGGACAAAAACACAGCCGCGCTCGCCTGCGCCAACACGCTCGCGCTCTTTTCCGCCGTCACGCCCGTGTAATTCGAGTCCGTGGAGTTGGACGAGAGGTTCAGGAGCTCTGCATACGCCACGGGGGTGGGCTTGAAGGCACCGGAGCGCTCCATCGTTGGCCGGTGGACCAGCTTTTAAACCGTGCGTGCGCTCATCCTCTGCGTTTCTTGCGTGTCATCTTGAAGAGTTATCCCTGCTCTGGTTGCATTAAAAAAAAAAAAAAAAAAGTATCATAAAAACTTCAAGGATTTCCTTCACTTTCTTGCTGTGCTATAGGATGTGGTATTCCGGTGCTGGCAAAGACCAAATGAGACATGTGAAAATGCATATCTGCATCCTCTCAAGTTGTTTATGTTCCATGCGTAAAAGAGTCGCCCTGGGAGTGTCGAGTGCGCTGCAGAGCACCGCCTTCTCCATCCTGTTCGTCTTCAGTTCCGTGAAGCATAGCGCTGTGTGTCCTGGTCCACTTCAGAACTTGTAATGACGCTCGCGGAGCCGCGCGCTCGCCTTTATGCGCTCGCCGCGCGCGCTCTGGCCACGCGCATGCACGCTGGGGGCGCTCACTCTCAGTCTGTCATTCCCCACCTAGATGTCTCTATCGTCTCAATACCCCCTCAAACCATCCAATACCATACAATGCACGTGTATAGGAGGCTGAAAACACATATATTTAAAGGAACACCAAGTTCAAGTTAAAAGAGAGAGAGAGAGAGAGAGAGAGAGAGAGGGGCACACACATGCATGACATACACAAATGCATGAATTAAACTGTTTTCTGCATTGAACTAAATATCAGTTGAAATAAATATCAGAGTACAATGCAATACAATTCAAATAAGTATCACATTATTAAGAAGAATAAATGTAAATAATATTAATGGTGAAATACAGTATATATGGACAAATGTATTTGTGGGTACCTGACCATCACACACACACACACACACACGTGGTTCTTCCCCGAACTGTAGCCACAACGTTGGAAGCACACAATTGTACAGGATGTATTTGTATGCTGTAGCGTTACAATTTCCCTTCACTGGAACTCAGAGGCTCAAACCTGTTCCAGCATGACAATGCCCCTGTGCACAAAGCGAACTCCATGAAGACATGGTGTGTTAAAGTTGTAGTGGAAGAACTCGAATGGCCTTTGGGAACACCTTTGGGATGAACTGGAACACCGACTGCACCCCAGGCCTCTTTGCTAGACATCATTTCCTGATCTCACTAATGTTCTTGTAGCTGAATGAACACAAATCCACATAGCCATGCTCCAAAATCTAGTGGAAAGCCTTCCCAGAAGAGTGGAGCTTATTATAACAGCAAAGAGGGAATAAATCTGGAAAGGGATGTTCAGTAAGCGCATAGTGTGATCGTGAGGTGTCCACATACTTTTGGCCACACTGTGTATCAAGAACAAAAAGAAATCATTGATGTACTGTAATTAACACAAATTGACAACTGATGTCGCATGTATATAATTGTAATTCAGATGCCTAACATAGACATAATGGGTGTTTTGACAGATACTGAATATTTAAATATGAATGAATTGAAGACAGGTGACAGGTAGTAATCACTCTAATCACTTCAAATCTCACCAAGGGGAAACAACCTGCAACAAGCTGCAAGAACCTGCAACGCATATTTCTGGGAATAGCCTGCTCACACTTCCTGTACCTGCTGTTAATCAGTGCGTTTAGGAGAAAAAGGGTTCCTCAAGGCCTCAATGGGTTGTTCTAAGGTTCTAACTGATTTCTACTTTCTAACATTTAAGAGTGATAGATTGAAACGTTCATTTCACATCATGTTCCTGTACTCTGCTGTACTTCCAATGTCCAATCTGGAGCAGAAAGGAATGAGTTTTCTCTTCTTGAGTCTTGCTTTCTAATGTTCTTAAGGAGTTTTGCTTCACTTGTCAGCTTGCTCATCATGGATTTAGATACGGAGCTGCTTTGTCACAAAAAGTGCTATACAAAAGTCACAATTTTCAAGGAAGTTGTGGAGGTATACCCAGGTGTACATGCAATTGTTAGGCATTGTTAAAGTTGTTCATTGTTAAACTCCACCCTGAAACACATTAAATATGTTTATATTGAAATATATGACTCTGGTGCTAATTTGTTAGTCGCTGCTGTATTTTTGTTCTTTCCTTTGAGAAGTTAGTAAAGTTGTGTGCTATGCTGGCCCAGTTACAGTAATAACATTTAATAGGAGAAAAAAAAAACCCAACAAACTCAAACATAAAGGACAACAGTAAGGTTTCAAGAACAATAATATTCCCTTTAAACATGGTCTGAGTGGAGTTTCCCAAAAGTGTTCAATGGTAGAGCGGGCATCACATTGAACACTATCTCTCCTAGTTAAGAAGATCTTTCGGGAAACTCAACCCTGTTTGAGCAGAGTGTACAGATGAGGAGGGCGGATTAAGTGACTAAAGCGCCGCTGCATCACCCTCTTTAGTTAAATAGAGGGACAGGGAGAGCTAATACCTTGGCACCACCATGAGCGGGCAGCCAAATGTGGGTAAAGTTGGAAACAGTAAAAGAGTAAATAGACCAATATATAGGAGTTTAAATTTAAAAAGTCAAAGCAGAATTTCATTACAAATAAATCTTGGAAGTCATTAAAGATCGCATGTTATTTATGAAGATTAATATGCAAGTTGTTCAGTAATGATTTTTCCTTTAAGGCCTTTCAGTTTCTATTGATATGTCAGACCACCTGCCTCTTGCTTGGGTCAATATGTGACCTTTTTTTTTTTTTTTTTTAAAGGTTTGTATACTACCTGCTATATGCAGTAAAATAAAGATGGCAAATGAAAAATATATCATGTAATGTATTTAGTTTATCCTCCTATATCCTGTATTAAACTATGGGATATGCTGATATGCTGAATCTTAGAATTATATATGTATAAAAAAATACAAATACATGGGATCTGTAAGAGAGAAACTGCATCTCACAGGTAAAAGCCTGCACATTTAATAGTTTAAAATTAATCAACATAACATAATATATCCTGCTTTGGGCTTTGGGCTCTCCTATTTGCGCCTTCTTCAAATATGTAAACTACTATCATTCACATTTTTATAGTAATGCCTTAAAGTCACCTGATATAAGTTTAGCAATCAAAGGCGTGAAAGACATCTCATTAATCCTTACATTAATATGGAACTGCGGTGAAGCAAGACCATTTTTCAAGAATCATTCATCACTGATATTTAATCATTACATTCTCTATGACCTTGGATAGGGAAGTGACTGCAGCTGATGATAGCAATCTTTACCATACTGAGAGACACAGGCGCTATTTCATGACTCTTTTTAATACATCTTCATTAACTTCCTCGCACTTCTCCGAAGTGTTTCTCATGAACACCGCATGAGTAGCCACAAACTGCACTTTCAATCATAATACACATGACCGCAGCAAGAATAATGAAACAATGTGGTTGAAACAATTTCCTTGAAACAATCTGAAACAGTTTCCTTGAAATTTAGCTAGAAAGGGTGTAACGAGCTAACGATTTGGATAGACGCATCGATATATCGAGGACGTAATCAAATATCGATGTTGACTCCTGTTAACTCTGGTACTGAAAATAATCCTTCTTTACACCATTATCATTTGCGAATTTAACGGTAAGGGCTAACCCAGATTCTGAACAAAGTTGATCACATATTGCTTATGTATTGCTCACATATTGATCAAGATTGGAGGCTACTAAATCAAATCATGCAGATTTTAGCAAATTCAGTGCTATCATCAAATATCAAATTGTTGTGAAATCGTATCATATCATCTGGAAGCCTGAAGTTTACACCCCTACTAGCTATTTGAGTATATCAGCATTGATTATACTTATACTTATCTAATATATCAGCATTGATTATACTTATCTAATAAATATAACTTGAAGCTCAATTCAAATGTTACATTTTTTATGATATTTTTTTACATAAATAGTTCCCAGGATTTGTAACTTTACATTATTCATTGACACAAACAACACAAATAAGCAAATGACAGAAAAATTACAACCCACACTGTCATACCAGTTGAAAAACATAAACAGGGTTGATTATGTAAGACACTGGATAATAACAGTCCCTGAAGGAAAATGTTATGTTTTTTGAAATAATAAATGCCTACAGCCTCATCCGCCATGTTTCCTAGTTACGAGAAAGACACTACACTAGATCACAATGCCTTACGAGAAAGTTCTGCTCCTAACAGAGCCATGAAGTCATGCTTTTAGATTGCCAAAAAGTGACAACAGCAAATGAGTAACCACACATTGCGGACCTATCTTGGACATCTTGGTGGATTAATGATCCGGTTACATTCTGCTTTGCTGTGAAACTTGATCTTTGTTACTTTAAATGGCCAAACCACAGCAGTACCATTTATCGTAAAGCAATGTGGGAGGATGCTACAAGCCCGTTTTTTTTTCTAATTTTAAATATAATTTGCATGGAGCTTTAACAGTGACTTTCTGAATACTTTCTGCTTCTGTTACTTCTGTGATCACAGATTCACTTAATTTTCTTTCTTCTGTAACCTTTTTCACTGGTCATTAGGGGCTTAGTATGAGTCAGGTTTGTCCTTTTTGTTCTATTTAAAAAAGTTTCATTTTTCTTTCTACTTTGTGAAATTATTTTTTTCTATCCTCAATGCATTTGACAGACGCCCTTATCCAGAGCGACTAACAAAAGTGCTTTAAAGTCTTTATCAATAAATACATTCTGATACTGGTTCGCTAGGTCACAAACTAAGAATACGCTCAGCCCAAAAACTCTGTTGGGGAGGTAATATAGTAACAAGCGCTCAGACAATACAAAGTTTCTTTTTTTTTTTAAAGAACTTTAGGAAGAAGTAAGTCTTTAGACGTCGTTTGAAGACTGCCAGTGACTCAGCTGTTCAGACATCTAGGGGAAGTTCATTCCACCACCTCTGCCAGAACAGAGAAGAGTCTCGATGCATGCCTTCCTTGTACCCTGAGAGATGGTGGGACCAGTTGAGCAGTGCTAGAGGATCGGAGGGAGCACAGTGCAGTGCGGGATGTGATAAGTGCTTTGAGATAAGTGGGTGCTGGTCCATTTTTGGCTTTGTAGGCAAGCATCAGTGTTTTAAATCTGATGTGGGCAGCTACAGTAAGCCAGTGGAGAGAGCGTAGCAATGGGGTGGTGTGGGAGAATTTAGGAAGGTTGAAAACCAGTCATGCAGCTGCATTTTGGATCAGTTGCAGAGGACGAATGGTGCTCAGAGGCAGACCTGCCAGGAGTGAGTTGCAGTAGTTCGGTCACAAAAAGACAAGGGACTGAACAAGCACCTGTGTGGCCTGTCTGGAAAGAAATGGACGAATCCTTCTGATGTTATAAAGGAGAAATCGGCATGAGCCTGTCAGATTAGCAAGGCAATCAGGCAAGATTTAACTGAGTTGGACGACAAAAATAATAGACAGCTTAGTTGATAGCGTAGGCTTAAATACAATAATGAATGCAAAAAGTAAACTTGGGTGGCATGGTGGCGCAGCATGTGGTGTTGCCACCTCACAGCTCCAGGGTCCCTGGTTTAATCAAATACATGCAGGTAGGTGAACTGGCCACCTAGGTGTCCTGCAATAGACTGGCATCCCTTCCTAGGTGTATTCCTACTGCAACATTGCCCAGGATAAAGAGGTTCCTGACGATGAATGAAAGTAAACTTTCTTTGTCAGATTTAAATACAATTTAAATGCACTTTAAGTGCTGCAAAAAGACATTTCTACATCCAGGGTTGTGAGGGTTATGTGCCAGCCCACAAGCCAGATTAATACCAAAACTCAAAATGAGCCCATCCCCAATTCTATACATCACTAAATGTCTTTTAATATGTAGACTACAATGCAAAAAAAAAAAAAAAAAAACCCCAACACACAAAAAGCCCAGTATTGAAATTGTCTTCTTTCAACAAAGTCCTTAACGTACTGTAAATACATAGGGCTATATGGTATAATTCACTGATGCAACATAATACATTCATAGTGTAAAAGCGTTTTATTTTACTGTATTGCTTATCCTACACAGGGTTTTGTGGAACCTGGAGCCTGTCCCAGGGGACTTGGGGCACAAGGTGGGGAACACTCTGGGCACCAACCCATCACACACACCCATTCTCACACTACAGACAACATGGAAAACAAGCCTCCAATGCATGTCTTTCGGAGGAAACCCCCAAAACACAGGGAGAACATGCAAACTCCAGCACACAAGACAGAAGCAGGACTCGAACCCACAACCTTAGACATAGGAGGCAAACGTGTTAACCACTACACCAAACAGGAGAGCATAAGGAGGGGACTCATTTGGCGCGCGAGGCGCTCACGTGACGAGTCTTCACGCGCCTTCACGTTGGCTTCCTGACGTGTAAATGTGTAATATGAATATTACACAGCGTGAGGGGACGATTTATTAATAATATTCTTGTATATTAATACTCTAATAGGCTGGTTATTAAGCTGAAGATCACAAAATGGCGAATTATGGCGCTACAAAATGGCATGAAGGTATACAGCGTGTGCTAGCTAACCTGACTAGAGCCAAACTTTTGCCCAGAATTCACATTACTAAAGAAATAAATGCACTTTGACAGAACATTGGTGGAAAATAGTCATTGTTTGGTTATATTTAAAAGATGTAGATGTGTATACAGCTCGTAAACTCTGCTGAATGGTGATTTATTTGGAGAAATGTTTGTTTTTAGCATGGTACAGCACAAGCGCTAAACTTGGCGTAGCGCTGGCCGTTATAAGGAGCAAGCCTGCGGGGAAGAGCGCTCGGAAACACGCGGAAGATTTAGCCGCTAAACTCAGACAACAGGAGGAAAACTGGAAAAGTAAAGCAGAAGGGCTTAAAGAAGAGGTTTTAAGGCTGAAACAGGAGCTGCTGCTCGCTAAACTGCTGAATAAGCCGAGAAATGGCGGCTCGTCAGCGCGGGGTGAGTGCTCCACAGCACCACACATTTAAAGGCAAGGTCCACTCTTCAACACATTCAGTATGTTTATCCTCTAATATCTGCGATGTGTTTAGTGATTATGGTGCAGTTTTATTTGTTGAAGCTGTATTTGTATTATTCCTGTGAGAAGTTAGGGGTTGTGTGCCGTCATGACGTCACGCGGGGACATTCCTGGTGCAGTGATGCTGCGTTCACAGGCTCCTTCCACAAACCCTTTCAAAACAAATGCTATATAAATATAAAAATAAAATTAGAAATAAATAATAATTCTAAACAAAACAGCACTTCTGCCATTCTATAATGTCAACAGCGCTAGTTTATACCCGGTGTCTGCATGAGCCACCAAAAATAAACACCAGAGATGTTCATTATGTATATATATATATATATAAGAAAACTTGGTAAGATCTTTTAAAAAGTTGGAGAAAGGTGTCATACATAAACAACTACAAAGGTAAGAAAATACCTATTAATAGAAACGAATAGAAACTGCGTCCTAATTCGCCTACTATCCGTCCTAAATAGTATCCGAGATTAGAATTAGTGTCCCAAATGGTAGTATGTGGAAATAAGTATTGTATAGCGCTTTAACAATGGACATTGTCACAAAGCAGCTTTACAGAAATAAATGGATTTAAAAAATATATTGTAAATATGTGAATTTATCCCTAATGAGCAAGCCAGAGGTGACGGTGGTGAGGAAAAACTCCCTGAGACAATATGAGGAAGAAACCTTGAGAGGAACCAGACTCAAAAGGGAATCCATCCTCATCTGGGTGCAACGGATAGTGCGATTATAAATAAATCCCTTCTATTATTGTGTACTACATGGACAAATAGTGCAAATGTGCAACCAGTAAATTCATCACAGTATTCGCGAGAAGTCCGGTTGGTTAAAATCTATCCACTGTCCACTGATGGAGTCCTGAGTACGAAGGTGCTCATGGCAACTGCAGCCCCAAAGCCACTACATCAATCGCAGTCCCAAGCCATCACAGTACAGTACAGTAACCCAAAGGTATCCGGATGGTCTTCTGTTTCTGGTAGATTTTCGAAGTGTGGATCCAGGGACACTTTTTCAGCTAATATTGCCCACAACTCCTTGCGTGAGGGAGGAGGAGGAATTTTGTGACGGTTTGCTTAAGACACATTTTAGAGAGGTGTAAATGAAATGTGGAGAAATCAATCAAGGGAATGGTAAATTAAATTATATTGTATAAATGATATAAGGAATAATGAATGAAGAAAAAGCTGAAATGCAGCGAGGAGTTTGTTTACGGTGACGGTGTGCGTTACTAGGCAACAACGTTCTCTTCCGTTAAACGATGTGTTTGTAGGTCCCAGTACTTGCGCACTCTTTTGCTCCACACTCAAAAGTATGTACTTTTTCTTCACAAAAAGAGTACATACCTTTAGGGCATAGTATAAGTAGGTGACTTGAGACGCAGCTAATGACTTTATTGTAAGACAAAAAATAAAAAACATTAGACGTTGTTGTGTCGCTGCACTGCCGGATATAAACAGTGCCACCCGAGACGTGAGATTTGCACTATTTCAAAACTGAAATACGTCCTAGCCCTGAGTGCAAGCAGCACATTCCCACATTTGAGCGTTCAAGCTCAATACTCACTGTATGCTTTCTACAAAAAAAAAAAAAATGGAATTAAAGAGTTGTTTGATTAGTGCTTAATTTATTTTCTAATTGGATTTTTTTTTTTAGAAAATGACATGAAGGAGCAGTTTGATCAAAAATCTTGCAGAAGCTGAATTAACATTTCAGTGATCAAAGTATCGCCCAGTATTTAGTGATTTCAAATATAAACAGAAACTTAAAAGATGGCTTAAAAGCTTTAAATCACGCTGCCATGTTGAAGTGACGTCACAGAATTGCTACTCGGAGAAGTCGGAGCTCTTGAAAAATGCCAATTTTCCGAGTAAGAATTACGAATTAGAGAGTCGTTCAAAAGGAAAGTTCCCCTCTTGGTCAAGACATTGGTGCAAATGCTGAAATCGAAGGCCCAGAATGCAAAGCAGCGATACGACGCAGTTGCACAGATTTGCAGCAGACACTTGGCTAGTTAGTTATCTATGAGATGACGAGAATGAGCGGTATTAGCATGAAGGTTGAAGCTTTGGAAACTGATTTGTTTAAGGAGAGTGTACAGATGAGGAGGTGAGAGAGCTGGACAGACTGAAGGACTAAAGCACTGCTGCATCACTCTCTTTAGGTAGAGATGACGCGAGGGCTAATGATACTGGCATCATTACATAGTTGACCGTCATTGTGGGTAACGTAGGGAACTGTTAACTGACGTATGACAGTGAAAGAAGTTTAAACTAAAAACATCAGAATTTCAGTACAGATTTCTTCTTTTAACATGAAAAAAGACGTTAACGTTAACCAAAACAACGACCAAACGAGGCCAAATCTCTCACACACTAGTTACTGCACAAAGGACAAAACAGCAATCTTGGTATTAATCAAACTTTTAAAAACACACAAGCCAGTCGTTATGTTATGTTACATTTTCCTTTCATTTTCATGGCCCTGATCTCTAACCAGGCATTATATGGGTGCTGCATCTTTCTCAGCACGGCAGTGACACTGATATGGTAGTGTGTGTGTGTGTGTGTGTGTGTGTGTGTGTGTGTGTGTGTGTGTGTGTGTGGTGCTGGTATGAGTGTATCAGGTGCAGCAGTGTTAGTGAGATTTTTTTTTTTAGACACCACAGTGTCAGTGCTAGGTCCAGAAACAATCCACCAACCAAATATATCCAGCCAACAGCAGGCTGTAGTCAGAAACTGATGGTGATGAATGCTAGAGGATGATTCACACACACACACACACACACCTCGCGTTGTGGGGAAAAAAAGATGAGACATGAAATAATATGTGGTCAGCATTGCTGGACTCTTTCCCTCCCGAGACAGTAAGTAACTGTAGACTTACAAAGGGACTTACGTGATAGGGATATTAAATGCAGTAAAAACAACAACAACAAAACAACAAAAACAGGTACAACATATGAAACTGGTCAGTTGTTTTTTTAAAGACTATTTTGCAAGTAACTGAACAGAGCTGCCAAACTATTTCTCTTATTAATGAAAATATAGCTCTGAAGAGAAACATAACCTCAAAGAAAACGAATAACAGAGATCACTTAATCCAAAGTACCTTTTCAAACAGATTTTAATAAAGTGCAAAACAATACAATAATGTCTTCAGGATTGAAAAGTACAATAAACGTAAAGGTAAGTTGGTTTTACATTTTTATTCAACATTTTTTAAAATAAGCTAAATAGTTTTGTTGTTATTCTGTATACAGCTGAGGAATGGCGGTGTAGGGAAATTATTTGAGACTTGGAAAGACGTAACACAAATGTATAATTACATATAAATAAAATACAATAAATACAGATAAATATAAGATGAAAATGCAGTAAATATAATTAAGGACATTAAATACAAGAAAATAGATCCCATAAACACACACACTAGATTCCATGCGACACACTAGATTGCAGCTTTACCTTAAATGTGAATCTATGACTTTTTGTCAGAGATATAATGTAGTGTTGTCCTGTGTGTATGTGATATGTCTGAGAACTCTGAGGAATATGAGCACTCGC